>JABUQX010038814.1:0-2500 GCA_015478945.1 Trachelipus rathkii
AACATTTATTTTGTTTCATCAATTGTTAAATTAGTCTTGAACTCGTCTCCTATGATGCCTGAAGTGGCCAATAAGGCGAATAATATTGATTAAAAGTTCAGAAAGAGGTTGTTCTATTTTATTCTATATTATCTAGCTATATAGTCCCTAGAAATAAAATCATTACTATTAGAACGCTATGAGTATTGATACACTATTTAGAAAACATTTATTGAGATAAAGCCTGTAAATCTACACATTATAAATATATAATATATAAAGTTGTTATATCTCTGTAAAGTATAAAATATTATTATATCTAAATATTGTTTATATGCATGCCTAATCAGTACTCTTTCCATATAATTTTACTCACATAGAACTTATTATAAACTTTATATTATGATGATAAATACTCAATTGACCCAATAATATGAATCTTTAACATTATACACCTTTAATGTATAACAAAGCTTTACTTATTATAATTTATTTTTATTATTCTTATTATATTATATTATTAATTATTATATTATTAATTATTTATTTATAATTTATTATTATATTATAATCTATTCTGGACTCGTCGAGTCTAAGGAGGGACGTCAGGATTATTGAGATGGTGCTAGCATGTCACCCCCTAGAAGTGTTTAATTTATTATTCTCTTATCTACTATAATATCAAATCAACCGCACTTATTTTCACCTTTTATGTCGTATGTACTATGGAAGGTAGTTTTTTTAAGAGTTACATTATAGTCTCACATATATGATCTTATCTCAATTAATTCAAAAAGAAAGTGTCTAGTTTGTTTGTATTGATATTTATCTCATATCACTTTATAAATTGAGTTTTATAAAATTTATATAATGTAGTTTTCGATTTAATATTTTTATTACTCTGCATATTAATTTCATTACATTATATACTTCAATGATTATTTAATTATGGATTATTATGTATTAGTTCTCATTCTGCTACTCATTTGTCAATTAAATTAATATTATTAATTAATATTTAATTATTATTTTAATTTATTAATATTATTATTATTTATTATTATTATTATTTATATAATTATAATTATATATTATATTAATTAGTAAGACATCGACCCGACGAAGCAAAAAGGAGAAAAAGAAAGGAGAAAGGATGTGGCAGAGAAAGAAAGCAAAATATTATACAATAACTATATTATTCTAACAGCTCTTACGATCCTTATACATAACTGTAATTTTTATAAAGTACAAATATTTATATAATTCTCAAAAATATGATAAGAAATTTAAGATTATATAATCTACTTATTATATATATATATTAATATCTATATATATTATATATATATATATTATAATATATATAACCATTATATAATATATATAATATATATATATATATATATAATATAATATATATCATATTATATCATATATATATAAGATATATAATATATATATATCATTATACTATTATATATATTATATATAATTATATTACAGCGATCTAATTGTACTGCCATGGATTTTAGGATTATTATCTCCTATATACACTCACTTTTTACTTGTGAAAACTGTGAGAATTATTGAAAAATAGCGACATTCATCTGTGCGGTATATGCACTTAGGAAAAGACCTGATTGTCCGATTGACATAGAAGGCACTTGGTGGTCACTTAAGCAATATAATTGAAGAGAAATAAATATCAAAATAAATATAAATTAGATTCTTAATTTGATCCTTAACATCAAAAACTAAATTATATAATAAATAAATGTAAAATTATGAACACGCACTATCAGAGTATACTCGCCTATAATTTATTGTCGAGTAAAATCTCATCAATAATGACTAGGATAATTCTACTAATCTATCGCGGCAATTTCTGCGATATGAGCAATCATACACACACTTTAATTCTGATAGAGATCTAATCCAAGTCTATAGATCTATAGGTAAGGTCTCGTACAACATTATCTATGATAAAGAAACTCAGTAGTTGTATTAATAGACACTATTTGAGAGTATCAACGTTATTGTATAACTTAAATGAATTTGAAGCATTAGCATGTTTAGAACCGCGTCTTAGTCCTATAGATTGTAAAACTAACAGTAAACTATTGCCCCACAAGCGCTTTAACAAGTTGCATTCGAAAATTCGAGAGTAAATTAAGTCGCATTCATTCAATGGCTATGAATTAATTGCAATCGCGAAAGTTAACTAATCTTCTGTTAGACAATGTAAAGCAGTTGATATCAAAATTTTTCTTTGCAATCCCGATATGATACCATATTGGGAATATTCGTCAAAAAATCTATTCCGACCAAGCACACTTCAACACATTGTGGAATTAGAGATTAGAGTTCTCTAGTATATTTACGAGGATTATTGTGAGAATTATACACTCGATATTACCATCTCGTGATATATGAAAGTGTTAATTATAGAAGCTAATCAAATCGACCGAGGAGGTACCTTGTGCGGATAAGCATAACATTTTTCTGAATGTGTAAATATATA
>JABUQX010038814.1:5000-15000 GCA_015478945.1 Trachelipus rathkii
CATCTGTGGAGTTAGTAATAATACGCTTTTCACATATTATGGTATTTAGTTAATAAATATTAATTTTATTACTAATTTTTTAAGTTTTCATATAAAATTTGAATCATATGTATATTTCGCCCCACTTCAATTGATAATACTATCACTGTTTTGTTGTAGACCATATTAAACATTCAAACATGTAAGAAAATGTGCAATACAGTCAGTGATTTATATATATGTAAAACCATTTACAATACAGGGAAGAAATATTTGATATATTTATATAAATAATATGAAAGTACAATATAAAAAATTAATCAATATATATAATATATATATATATATATATATTAATTATATATTAATATATAATTACATATCCGTGTTAGTGAATTTATTATAGTGTTGAGTTTGTTGTATTATTTAGTATGTATTATAATTTGATATGATTATGTATATAGCTTATTATATATTAATAGTTAGTAATAGTATTGAGTACTATAATATTTGATAGATTATTTATTATTACATTATTTATATACAACATATATCATATATATATATATATCCATATAAATATATTATTATATAATTATTTATATATATATTATATATTAATATATAATTATATTATATAAATAAATTATATATATATATATATATTATATTATATTTTTTATACATAATATATACTCATATATACTCAGTATATATTTATCTGAATAAAATTGAGTACTTATATATATTATTATAGTAATATATATATTATCATATATATATATATAAATAATTATAAATATTATATTATATATAATATATATATAAATAACAATATGATTATAATTATAGTAATAATTTTATAAATATATAATAAATTTTTTATATATGTTTACTATAATATTATATTTTATATATTTATTCTTTGCCACACTACTCTAAAATATTTGTGACCACAGCGGTACTGATATATATATTATGATTTATATATTATATATTATTTATATCTACTACTCTCATACTACTATATATCTATATACTCATATATATATATAATACTGATACTCACATATTTTATATTTTTGAAATATTTATATATATCCACAACATTTCAAACTTTCTCCCTATACCATATATAATATATATATCTATCACTATATATACTATATATATCTTATAATACTATATAATAATATATATCCTACAATTATGATAAATACTATGTATATATATAGTATATATATATATATATATATATCTATTTTATATATATATATATGTGGGGCGAATTAAAAATTTGATTTAAATAATAAAGAGATATATAGTATATATATATAAAATATATATATTATATATATATATAATGTTATACTATAACAGCATATATTAATTAGTATATATATATATATATATATATATAAATATATATATATATATTAAATATATATATATTAATATATATATAAATATATGAAATACTGTATATACTATATATATATATATATATCTATATTTATATAATATATATATATTATATATATATATATATATATATATTATATAATAATATATATAAGTTGTATTTTGTCTGCTATTTCAACAATGTACGACAATTTTTGGGAAATTTATAATAATACAACTATTCCAAACGTGTTTTACTAATAAATATTAATTTATTACTAATTTTGTAAACTTATTTAACAAAGGAGAAGTATATAGTTTTTAATCAACACGGACTCGTTAGTATTGCCTGTAAGTTGCACGAACATATTAAACTTCAATACATGTAAGATAAAATGTCAAATCAGTCAGTGATTATATATATGAAACCATTCATTCTCTTGCATTGTATATATGATATTTATAAATAAATGTAAGTACAAAAAATATCAATATATATATATTATATATATAATATTATATATATATATTTATATATATTATATATATAAATATTTTATATAGATATACATATATATATATTATGTATGATTTCATATATATTACGTATATATATATATATACACATTAGTATATTTATTATTAATATATTATATTAAATTTATATTATTATGATATTTATATAATATATCGTTATATAATATAATATATATATATATATAAGTACTAATATATAGTCACTATATATATATTATATATATATATATATATACATATTTAATATTATATATATATATTATTATATACTCATATATATATACTAATATAGTATATATAATATATTATATATATATATATATATATATATATATTTATATACTAATTTTATTTGCCTACTGTCTAAAACTCTTTGCACCACGAGCCGGTACTGCTATACACTTATAATTCGTATATATATCTATGATATTTATATATACTCATTAGATAAATTAGTATATATAGAAGTATATATCTATTGATATAATAATATATAGTATTTATTATAGTATAGTATATAGTTATAAAGTAATAAGTTTTACATATTTATCATAAATAAAATAAAAAACTATATAATAATAGTATATATATGATTATAATATATATATATATATACTATACTATATATATAATATATATAATATAAAATATATATATAGTATAGTAGTTATAGATATATATATATTTCTAATATTAATACTGTATTATATATATATATATATTATATATTATATATTGTATATAATAATAACTAATTATATTATATATATAATAATTATATATATCATGTAATATATATATAATATATATATAATTATAGGTCCTTATACCAATATATATATATTATATATATATAATATATTTCATATATTATCATATATATACATACTTATATATATTTATATAGATATATATATAGAATATATATAAAAAATACTGTATATATATATATTACATATATATATATATTATATATTAATACTAACTATATTAGTATATAATACTATCTATATATATTATTCTATATTAGTATATATATCAGTATAATATAGAATAATGAAATACTGTATATATATATATTATATAATACTATATTATATATATATTTTATATATAACTTTCATATATAGAATAAATATATATATATTATTATCGAGTAGTATATATATAATATTAATATATTATATATATATATAGTGATATTACATATATTATTATCTATGAGATATATATGGATATATAATAGAATATATATATATATAGTAATATAGAATAATATATATATGTACGTATATATATATATATAGTATATATATAGTATATTATATTACATATTATCTATATATACTATACTATATATATATATATAATATATATATATATATATATATATATATATATATATATATATATATATATAATATACTACATATATAATATATATATATATATATATATATATATATATATATATATATATATATACCGTTATTTATATATATATCATATATATATATTATAAAGTATAGTAATATATATATATAGAATACTATTATATATATATATAGTTATATTTATACTATATATATATATATATTATATTTATATATATAATTATATATATATATATATATATATATATATATTTAAATATATATATTATATACACCTATATATATATTAGATAAATATATATATATTAATATAGAAAAAATATATTATTATATATTATAACTAATAGATATATACTATATATATATAGATAGTATATATATATATATAGTAGTATAATATATACTACTATACTATATATATAATTTGATCACCTATGATGCATTATATAGCTAATATTAATTAATATAGTTATACATTTATATATTATATAATATATAGTTTATTAATATATATAGACTATATATATGATCTATAGATAAGTAGTATATATATAGTGAGATATATATATATTTATAGAATATATTATATATACTATATATAGATTATATATATAAAGTATAATAATATTATTTTATAATAGTATATATTAATATTATAAATAATATAGTATATAATAATAATATATAGTCTATATATATACATATAAAAGTATATAAGTAATATATATATTATAGTATATATATTACTATATATAATATGTATATATATAATATATATAGATATAAATATATAATAATAATAAAGATTATATATATAGGCAGGGATGTGTAGTATAATAAGAATATAGGTATTATATATATATATAATATATAGAGGATATATATATTAATATATATATTAGTATAATTATAGTATATATATAATATAATATATAATATATATATATATTATATATATATATATAGTATATATAATATATATATATAATATATAATATAATTATATATCCTATCACGTAATAGTATATATATAAATTATATGTTATATATAATATAATAGATTGAATAGAAAGATATATATTAAATAAGATAGAATATAGTAAATCTAATAGGATATAGAGTTGTAATAGTAGTCATAATAATAGTAATATGAGATAGTACTATAGATAAAGTATATCGTACTAAGATAATAATAGGATAATATAAAATAATATAATGGTATCTGAACTAATTATGTTAATATAGTATACTGATCAAAGGTAGTATAATTAGTTATGTTATATATATACTATATATAAAGTTAGTATAGTATATTATAATATCAGTTTATATCTATATATAATTATATAATAATACTTATATGAATATATATTTACTCATTTATTATAATAACTCACTATTAAATTATATATTGATATAATATAAAATTATAATATTAATTTATTAATATTATAATCTTTATAATATTATTATATATATCGTATATAATTTATATATATTATATAAATACATGATATATATAATATATTATATATATTTATTATATATAATTATATACTATATTATATTATATATTTTAATTAATAATATTATTTAATTGTTAACTATTTAGGCTAAAAGGCAGTGTATTCTCAACCTTTTTGAAGGTCCCGAACCCTGCAAGTTTCATAAGTGCATTCACCAAACCCTTCGTAATATTTAGGAAAAATTCATCTTTTATTTTTTTCATATTAATTAATTATATATAATATATTTAATATTTATATATATAATATTATATATTAATATATTATTATTCTATAATATATATTTATATAATTTATAATATTAATTTATATATATTATATTAATATTATATATTATTATATATATTATATTATTATATATAATTATTATTAATGAACCAATGCATCAGCTTGTCTACTAATACAATTCAATGAATTATATTTTATCATATTTTCCATGCAGGGCGTACGGTGGGAGGTGATGAGGGTTTGGTGGGTCAGAACCCACGCCCCAGAAATACATTAGATGTGTGTTACTGGTGAGTCCAAACTATAAGCTATCAAAGCTAAAATTCTTGTTACTTGAGAAGGTCAGTTTTTTGTATCAACCTTTTTGTGTCCTTACAAAGTTCTTTTATTCCACTTTAGTGACTTCTAAAAATAGTTTCAAAAATGATTGTGAATTTTAGTAAAAGCATGTGACCACATTTGTAATCTTATACGCCGTTTATGATGTATGAATCAGAATCTGTGGTTTAAAAAGTTCACCTGAAGAATTACGCTGCCCTTGCTTCGAAGATTTAATGTATATCGATTTTTTTTTCGATCCTCCGTAGAGCTTGTCGCCAAATCAAGGCTTTTGGGTTAAATAATCTTGGAACCTCAGCATTATTATAGACAAATGGTGTTCATACAATTTTTGGATAAAATTATTATTGAATTAGAAGAGCGATTTCAAAAACATAAGTACTTATTGTCCGTTCTTCAAGAAATTTATAATCTACGATAATCTTGTGCTGATAAGTTTTACGTTTTCTTGAATCTGTTGCACAGAATTTTATAAAAGTTTTGTTCCTAGTCCAGAGATAACTTGGAAACTGAATTTGAATAATTGTGGAGACAGAAATGGGATGACAAAAGTTGTCATGCAAACCATGCACTGCACTACAATAGATGCATTGTCTAGTTGTTATATAACTAATTCTTCCAAATATAATTTGGAAGCCTACTACAAATAATTAGCACTTCTCTCTAGTTTCAACCGTATATACAACTGAAATGATCACTTTTAAACAATTAAGTTGCGTTTAATAAACTACTTAAGATAACATCAATGGGATCAAGATCAGTTATGTACATGATCCTATTGCTTTATACTTAACACTCTATTATCACTGTGACCCTGTCAGTTTAATATGTTCGTCACTTCTATAGAGCGAATATTCTTTTTTGAAATAAAATAACTAGAAATTCTTCTAGCAATTAACGATTAATTTATTATTATATGTAATTTTTGCCTCTCAATTTTATTTTCAATCATATTAATTTATTAATTTATTTAATTTATATAATTATTATATAATTTAATTATTAATTTATATATATATTGATATATTATTATATAATTATATTATTATATTTAATTATTAATTATTATAAATAATATATATTATTTTATATTATTATATATTTTATTATATTTATATTTATATTAATTATATTAATTAATATATATATAATATTTATTTATTAATTTATATTTATTATAATACTATTATTTTTATTCTTATTATTATTATTATTAGCGTTAATAATTAATTATATATCATAAGAACTTCCATTTCATCTATCTTCATGATTAAATTTTTTTGAGTTACCAGTAGCCTGCTTTCCCAATTGTTATTTTCATTATTGCTGTTCCATAAATTATTAATTATCTAAATATTCAGTTCGAGCTTTAATATATCGGAGCTACACTCTAGGAAATGATTGACTATTCTTCATAATGTGAAAAATTTTGTGTGTATATGCTCTTGATCCTGATTAGCAGTGGTTTCACTCACTTTTTTTTCGTTTTTCTCACTGCTCCTACTTAGATAATCCTCTCTTAAGTATATAATAGATATTTAGCTCGCAAAGATACGTTGGTAAGTCAGAAATCGTATGGAAAGAAAATAATTAGACAAAATCTTTCATTGAACCTTTATTTGGTCTGCAAAGTATTGATGAGAAATATTAACTTATTCAATTAAGGATGATGATTTACTCTCTCATATTTGAGAAGGTAATTGTAGTGAATGTATCTTCATAATGCAAAAATTTCGTTTTTGCAGCGACGTTAGAGTCATTGTCTCTCTCACAATTCTATTTGTGTGAAATTAGTATCTATGAAAATGAGCATAATATGAGAGAGTATAAGAAAATAGATTCAATGATTTCGCTAAGATGTATATTTCCACTCCATTAATACATAATAATAATGTGACAATCATATTAGTAACCTAGTATCATTCAATATACAAAATCACTATAAAATAATAGATTGAATAGGCTAGTTAAACACCACAAATATAATAAAATATGCCTGCTATGACTCTCTGGTAGGGAAGTTATTCAGTATTAAATAAATAGAACTAATTATGAGAGAATAATACTAATGTCATAGGCAATTAGACTATGAGATCATATATCAAAGTATATCTAGGTAAGTACACAATAAAATAATACTCAACTGAAACACTAGACACAACTACGTGTACTCAAGTTAACAAGTTAAGTACCATCAAGAATAGAATATAATGAACAAAGTAATAATAATTCTCACACATTAAATTACGTAATAAAAACAGTTTTTATCAAAAAGGAGAAGTAGAAAAGTATATATAACAAGTTGAAGAAAAACTTGTGTGTTATGCATAAGGTACACGACTATGCGAGAGTCATACACAAAAAGATTCGAGTTGAAAGTTGTAAAATTAACTCAAGACCTACTAGATATTGTGCGTGAGTATGGTAAACATGATTACAGCGATGTGCGCATTTTGTGTGTGATTAAACTTTACTGTAGACGCATAATCTTAGTGATTTACTTTGTGCCAAACAAATGAGAAGTGATAAATCAGTTAATTTATCTCAATAATACAATCTGTCAATATTTCAAATGTATTTGGTGCTTCTCTAGAATAAACATGATGAGCTAATTCCACTCAGCCTAGCAAACACCGATTCCAATCAACCTTTATCCGTAGCTATAATCCACCAGTAATAACGGTTGGAATGGAAATAAGAATATAACTATATATATCGAATTTATGATACCCTATTTTCATTAAATCACACAGCTCTTTATGATATAATCTACGAGGTGTTATTAAAATAACCTATTATCCAACTATAGATTCAATACACATATATTCCATACTACATATTTTTATATATAATACTTACTTATCCCAGTATTTTGAATATAGACAAGGATTTTTGAGTTAGCTATATATACGAGCATATTGCCCATAGTAAGAATCAATTAACAGTGTAAAGTATACCAATGATATGGTTAGATGTCAATCGTCCATTTATCAACGCATCACAAAACACATGAGTTTCCACGTCTCGCGAACTCAAGGAAAGGGAGCAACAGAGATCATGCTGAGAGAGAGAAAATTGTGGGAGCACCAAGAGTCTGTATCAAGCGTCGAGAAAGGAGCGATATCCGACGACTGAGAAAACAGCGTAAACTCGACGCACTCTACTCATGCACGGCTAGGGGACTAGACGCCTTGTCTACACTCTGCTGCTGAGATAGGTCGATCCCCCGATCAATTCCTACATCAAAACAAGGAGCTATTCGACCCTATGGTGCGCGCTTGTAAATCTTCACATAACTCAAAAACTATAATAGTTAACCGATCTATATCACAAAGAGCCATATACACCGTTTCAATAACTATACGCACACACAAACAATATATAAACTAATATACTATGCTTGACGATGATAGATATTACTGTGTCTCGATAGTGTTCTAATCGAGTAGTTTCGTGATCGGAGCTGACGAAATTTAAGTATGGTGAACCGTATCAGTATGAACACTCAGAAATTCTACTGCTCAATTTCACTCTTTGTCAGTCTCTAGACTAATACACCTCTGTCTCTGAAAATACATACTCTATTTCTGTTTATCTGTATACACATTGAGATATAGTTTAGTTTTCTTATATAATGAGTGCATATTATGGTATACACATATCGATAAGGCTGCTCGAGCAGGCACTCTTTAACATACACATTAGCATTTCTGGAACAAGACAACTGCAATGGTCTGTCTTATGGTAATATAATACCTCTTATTCACAATAGTCAAACTTGAGGTATTTTACTAGTATGATGTTTCTAACTTAATGAGTTGTAGTTATGGGTTATTCGGTATCCTGTACTTTTATATATATTGCTCACGTAATTATCAGGTATGCAATTATCGTATGAATATGCTCGTGAGGTATTGGAGTGGTCATAATATGGGTACAAAGTCCCGGAGAGATATACAAGGCAGATGATAGCTTTTCATTACAAAATTCTAGCCATATTCTGCCTATCAATTACAAGTGGCATTTAGTGTATCTATGTACTTTTACCAATTCTTCCAATTGCATAAGCTGTAAGAATAGTGTTTCACTTTAATTTTAGCCGGTAGGCTAAACTTAGAATTGCTCCAACTTGGTCATTAGAGCAAATTGCTATTATATAAATATATTAACATTGAGGGAAGCTGACTCTACTAATATACTCTGAGTTCTGAGTTTATAAGATACCGTTGATAAAATCACTCAATATTGTACTAATATTTAGAAATCTGCCTTCTTCTAATTTTTATTTACGAAATGTTAACATGAGGCATTTGTAATAATATATAATATTTGGAAAGAATATAAAAATGACACAATCAACGTTATAATAAAGTAGCGATATAACCGAAAATGTTGATAACTGAGGAGCTTTGATCCGCGTGATTAGCATTATGCAGACTCAATGATATATACTTGAGTATTTTTATCCATATTTCGTTGATCCGTTATATCCAATTCTCAATATGAATAATATTAGAAAGTGTATCAACTCTACTTATTCATTTTAATTTTCTAGAAAATTTTATAGGATTAGACTTTAATATATTTATTTTATAT
>JABUQX010038814.1:32500-50000 GCA_015478945.1 Trachelipus rathkii
ATAACACTATAAACACAGAATATTCCTATTTTGCGTCTGCTTTATCGCTAAATAAACTGCCAGGTAAATTGTTTGATAGTTTTAAAAGAGTTAGTTATAAAGCTAGTAGTTGCACAATATGTATATGACCTTAATATTAACTCTGAGTCAACTAAGCCGTTTCCGAAGGCCAATGGTGGAAGACCTACTAACTAGGGTTGTGGAGTCGGTTCAAAATTTTCCGACTCAAAATTTGCAAATTACCGACTCCGACTCCGACTCCGACTCCGACTCCACTCTTTGGAAAATTTTAGACTCCAACTCCATCCTACAGAGAAGTGAAAATTTCAGGGACTAACTCCATTATTAATTTACCATTCCATTTCCATAAAAGTTAAAAAGAAAAGTAAATGACACATGTCACACGGCTCACACAAACCAGTTATTGTACTTCCAGATTGTATAGTATATAAACTGTGAATTCTTCACTATTAAGAAACGAACCAGAACAATGCATTTAATTTCAGCATCACCAATTTTTAAGATATCTAATCTTTTAACTTAGACTGTGTCACTGCAGTTAGTAGTTACCTATTGGTAATCAATAGGTAACTGCTAACAACAACAGCGGTGCCCAACCCGTAGCTCACGAGCAACGTGTTGCTCGCGTACCGTTCTAATGTGGCCCGCGTTTGGCGACTCGCATATTCAGATTTATCACGTTTATTAAAATTTAAATAGTTTTTTAGAAAATATATATAAATATATATATATATATATATATTATAATATATATATATATATATATATACATATGTATATAATATAATATATATATTTCTATAAATATATATATATATATATATACTATATATATATATATATATATATCACTGATCTATAGTCTTCTGCCCTTAGGGTACTATGGGAGTCTTGTGTGGTAGCGCTTGCCATATCTAAGGCTTTTGACAGGCTATGACACGCATCACTACTCTCTAAGCTACCTCCCTTTGGATTTCCACCTTCGATTTGCTTATTCTTGTCTATTTTTCTTTCAGATCGTTCCATTTCAGCTCTTGTTGGAGCAGCCTCTTTCTCTTTTCTTATTAATTGTGGTGTTCCTCATGTTTCTGTATTATCTCCAACTTCATTTGCTACTGTTCAATCAACGATCTTCTTAGTGAACTTCTAACTCTGTTCACTCTGATACGATAACTCAACTCTCCATTCCTCCACTCATTTCAAATGTGCTCCCTCGTTTGTATCTATAGAGAAATATTTAGAAGATAACAAGGTATTGTATGACTCCCAGCACGGTTCAGAAAGGGTAGATCATGTCAGACAAACCTTTTAGAATTTATGGAATTCATTACTGACTGCATTGACCGAGGAGATCCAGTTGATATTATATATTTAGACTTTAGCAAAGCTTTTGATAAGGTTTCCCCACATAAGACTGATGAAGAAGAGTATTGCAATGTGGGTAAGGTAGGTGGAGTGGTACATGTATGATTAAAGATGGTTGTGGAATTAGAAAACAGTGATGTATAAACTTAAATGGACAATAAGTCATCATGGGAAATAGTGAAGAGTGCTGTCCCACACAGGGTTCAGTGCTCTTCCCACTATGGTTCCTCGTTAATATATATAAATGATTTAGACCAAGGACTTAAATGCAAGGTTTCAAGTTTGCCGATGATACCAAAGTGGCCACCTTCAGTTGGGAATAGTGAAGGATGTATAAAGATCCAAAATGATCTTGATAAACTTCTTGGGTGGGCAGATAAGTGGCAGATGAATTTTAATAGTAAAAAGTGTAAGGTTCTTGCACCTAGGTTACTCAAATAAAATTTTTCACTACCATATCAATAGATTGACTTGAGTTTGTGGACCAAGAAAAAAGATTTTAGGTATGATTATAAACAAATTTGAAAGTAGCCAATCAGTGTGTGGAAGAAAGAATAAAGCTAATAAGATGCTGGCATAATAAATCGTAATGATGTTTACAAGAGCAAGGAAGTAATAAGTAAACATATAATAAGCATATGTTAGGCCAATAGTAGAAGTTTTGTGCCACAAGTTTGGCCCCCTTATTTTAAAGAAAGACTTTAGAATATGCAGAGAGAGTGCAACGTTAGAAGCACACAGATTGATTTCTGGGTTTAAGCGGTAAAAGCATGAGGAGAGGCTGAAAAGGAGTTAGGAATGGTTCTGTAGAAAGGGACATTTCTCAGAGGGACATGATACAAGTCTACAAAATTTTTTAACATCTATTGATAATACAGAGACAAACAAAATTCTTCATTAGTAGAGCATGGACGGAGACCAGGGGCATAAACAAGAAAATTAAAGAAGAAAAGCAGCCATCTTGATATAAGAAAGCGTGCATCAGCAATAGGGGTGTTAAATTTTGGAATGGTTTGCCACAGAAGGTTGTTGAGTGCACTCGATTGCAACATTAAGAAAGGTGGATAGAGTAAATGGATGGGTTGGGTATCATATAGTATATTTATACGAAGCCAAATTGGCTGGTTTTTAGTTACAGTAGTTATTAATGCTATACTGCATGTGTGACATAACTTAGTTATTAGCATGTGATGGTTTGGGTATTCATATATCATTTTTTTTTTGACTAAGCCAAATTGGTGGATTTTAGTTACAGGAATTTGACAAGCCCTAGGGTGCTTTGTGGATTTGCATGAGAGCATTTTGGTAGAGGTTGACTGGACAGTCTCGATAGGTCCATTCCTCCACTCATTTCAAATGTGCTCCCTCGTTTGTATCTAGAGTTGCCTCTCGTCTACAGTTTCCGATCCAATTCTTGCCGATGTGGTCGGGATTTCCAGTGAGGAAGTGGCTAACCGCAATCTTAGTTGAAATTCAACTCTTTAAAAACTCAACTTCTTCATATCTCCCTTTCTAAAACACCTCCCAACTTTCCTAATGCCTCACTTGCAAACAACATAAGCTTTCTTGGACTGAACATAAATAGTGAATTGTCTTGGAGACCTCATACAAATCGGTTCAGATTGCGTGAATTTTTTCTTCTGCTCAGTTACTCCACTTATATAAAGGTCTTATTCGCCCCTGTATGGAATACTGTTCTCACAATTTGCGGGTGGAATCCGGTTCCACTCTACTTTAGACAGGGCTGAGCTAAGTTAGAGGCTTATAAAAACTGTCCCATACCTTCTGACTCCCTTGAGCATTCTTCTCTGCCGACGTGACGTTGGCCGCCCTTCTCTTTCTATAGGTTAATTTAAACAAAGCAGGTGCTCAAGAGAACTAACCTCTCACATTCCTCGTAACAAAAGAGGTGCCTACTCTCACATGAATATTGTGTGACCATTGGAGACTCAAGGTTTACTCGTTGTGATGCCTCCTTCTTTCCAGCCACATCTGTTTTGTGGAACTCCTTGCCTTTATCCATTTTTCCTGCAGTATTCAAATCTTCCTTCTTCTTGGTAAGTCCCGCGTCTGTTGCCTACCTAAGGGAATTGCGCTAAACAAGGGACTGAGTGGGTTTACTTTCTTTTTTTTCTGCCTCCTCCTTGAGTGGTGGCATCGTAGAAATATATATATATATATATATATATATATATATATAATATAATTATATATATATATATAATATTATATATATATATATATATATATATATATATATATATATATATAAATTTTACTTTTGTCGTAAACAGAATAACACTATTTATTCACATTAATGACATTTAATAAAATAATAGATTAAAACTATTTACAAAAAGCTAATTTTTTATCAAATCAATAAGCGTAGAAAAAATTCTATAATAGTTCCCCTCCTACCTCTTAAAATAACCTAACTTATCTTCCGATCCCATGTAAATTAAATTTCAATATTAAGAAACACATCCCAAATAATATTTGCTTTACAAAAAACAATTCCATCCCATTAAAAAGAATTTTTAAACCCCCCAAATCAACTAACCATATATCCCAATGTATTTATAAAATCCCATGTCATCAATGTTCAAGTATTTATATAGGTGAAACTCATGATTTTACCAGAAGGCTAAATGAACACAAACAAGATCTACTAAATGATTCCACCAACTCTGCATTGACATTTCACCGAACAGCCAACAATCACAAAATTAACATAAAAGAAGCTTCCCCTATTAAATTCTGTAACCAGGTTAAAAAAAAGAAAAATTATTGAATCTGTTTTTATTTATAATATGGATAATTTCAACAAAGCGCCGGGAGACTTCAAACTTGACAAAATTCAGAATTCTTTTCTACTTTCTTCAGGATGTTTCAGGGATATCAAGAGAAAAGACACATGAAGACCAACCAACCTATAGAATCAATCTTTTACTTATTGTCTGTTTATAAATTTTATGTTTAATTCCATTAAAGTTGTTTTCTAAAGAGGCCCTCTTAATGTAAGGGGCGAAAGCTAAAAAATTAACTTTTTGTAAATAGTTTTAATCTATTATATATATATATATATATATATATATATATATATATAATATATATATATATATATATATATAATACATTACATATATATATATATATATATATATATAATTATATATTATATTATATTCTACAGAAGATAAACACCGCCGCTCACGGGCAGGGTTCTAATCTAGGAGAGGGTGTACTCCAGTTAACGTCCGAGCAGGGACGAAGCCAAGCCTAAGGAGAGAACAGTTCACATTCTCCCACCCGGCGCCAGTGCGAACCTGAGACCCTCACTTGTTTGGCGACGTGCTCTACCACTGAGGCTACCGGGGATTTAATATAAATAAATATAATATATATATATATATAATATATTATATATAATATATATATATATATATATGATATATATATATATATATATATATAATTATATATACATATATATATATATATATATATAGTATAATACAAATACATGCATAAATACACACGCATATACATATTAACATACATACATACATACATACATACATACATACATACATACATACATACATACATACATACATACATACATATTATTATTATATTATTATCATTATTAATATTATTATTAAAATGCTAAACACAATATTTCACTATTAATAACTACTAATTACTATATTTTAATATTAATATTATGTTACACACTATGTCTTAATTTTAATATTATTATGATCTACACTATTTTCACTATTATCATTATTCACTATATTAAAAATTATTATTAACATTATTATTATTATCATTATCACCCCTACCACTGTTATTACTATTAATATGTTAAACAATATATCACCACCATTCGCGGAAAAGTAAATGTGATAGAAGGGGTTTCCAGATCTTTGCTACCAGTGGAAGGGAATTTGGAAAATTTACTTCATATGACTCGACGATAGAATTGAAAGACGCAGCTTCACCTTCTACAATTTTTTATTTTTAACTTCTTCTTTATAATTTTATTTTTGTATTAAATAATTAATATTCCAAAATAGCAAAAGAAATGATTTTAAAATTTTGTAGCTCCTCGAACCCAGATTACAAATGAAATCAATTTAAATGTTTAAAATTTGACATTTTTAAAATCCAAAATCATAATTTTCTTTTACTTTGAAATTTCTAGCTACCTTGAACCAAAAGTTTTCTTTCTTTCTCTCTTCTTAACATATTCCAACCAAATCTTCAGTAGATTTCCAGTCTCCAATTCATATCTTCAATAAATCTCCTCTAACTCTCCTTCTTCTTTCAAAACTCTCTCTCTCTCTCTCTCTCTCTCTCTCTCTCTCTCTCTCTCTCTCTCCTCTCTCTCTCTCTCTCTCTCTCTCTTCTGGTCCTTCTGTATTTCGCTTCCCCTTTGGTTTCCACATTCGACAACGGTCGAATCTTATGTAAAGTCAAAGCATCAATCGCTAGTGCAAATATTTATAGGTGAAAAAGACGTTGTTAAATTATAAAGGAATCGATGAGAAGATTCTTACGAGCTAAGAAAATTCTTAAATTTTTAATATATTTAACACTTGAATATAAATTACATAAGCTTTCGTTCCTATACTGGAACCTCATTCATATGTGATAGTTTAAAGATTGAAATTTAACAAAAGCAGAAAATATTAAGTCATGTAAGAATTGAAAGTTTGGAAGATTTGATTTTTTCAAAAAATTGTGTGGTGTACAAAATATTATTTTGCATGGTGTCAATGTTATATTCTCCTTTAATTTTATTGTAATTATTTGAATTCGTGATACAAAAAGATTCAATGAGTTTACGTTTTTGTAAATTTTGAACATGGAGAATTGGTGTCATTTGGTCAATGTGAATAGTGTGATTATATGTAGAGCGATGGAGTGTGAGGGAAGAATTTTGATTGTCATGTAAAAGGTCACGTTTATGTTGATAAAGACGACGTGTGAAATCGTGGGTTTCTCCAATGTAAAGGGAGTTGCAACCCTTGCAAGGAATTTTGTATATACATTGTGAGAGTTCAGAAGGAGGGCCAGGTTGGTGAATGCGAGGTTTTAGGCTTTTTTTAAAAGGGAGGATATCAGACGAAGTGAAATGTAAAGTTTTAGGGAAAACATTTTTAATGTGGTTGAGAGTGAATTGAGGAAGAGGAAGGAAAGAAAATGAATTAGTAGAGTGGCTAGTGGGAGGATTGTAAAAAGGTTCTGTTTGACTTTTTTAAGGCCTTATGGATAATATGAGAAGGATTTGAAAGTTTTTTAAAGGTGGAGGTAAGAAAATCAAGTTCAGATTGAAGATAAGAGGGAGAGCATATACCGAAAGCACGTAGGAAGAGGGAGGAAAGAGTACCATTTTTTTGTGTTAAGATTATGTGAGGAAAAACCTTTGTCCAATTCTGCTTACATCCATTGGTTTTCCTTATATAATCTTGACACAAAAATGGTACTCTTTCCTCCCTCTTCCTACGTGGACTCTTCTAATTTAAGCTTCAAAGTTATATCAATTTTTTCAATTTCTTTCAGTGCAGCAAAAAAAATTTGTTTAAAGTTATGGAATAATGTGTACAAGGATGAGAAAGGACCTCGACCTTTTTTTTGAACTAATCGACGCTTTCGACTAGGCTCTCCAATATCTAGAAGCTTTACATACTCATCTGAGCTTTCTCAAGAATGACTTGAGAAGGTAGTAATGGGGCTAGCTGTAGTTTCATCACTTACAATATGTTTGGATGTATCCTTTTCTTCTTGAACTTCTTGAAGCCCTTTAATAGCAAATGTCCAAGCTGCAAAATGCAGAAATAGCTTTTTTTTGTTGATCTTCAGTTAAGCTTACCATGTAGATAGGATCAGTAGGATATCATTGTCAATGAGAGAAATTACTCTTCGTACCATGGAGTCTTTCGTTTCTTCAGCATCTTAAATATAGATAGTATAAGTATAGTATAATGTCATACTCATTTTTGAATGAGCTATACAATTCGGTAAATTCTCGTTTCTCTAACTCTTCCATTCGATCAGTTTCAAATAACTCTCTAGCAGGTATTCGGCCAACATAATTAACATTATCTAGGGTAAGAAATCTGTAGTGGAAGAACCTTTTAGCTACATCACCTTTAAGTCCCATACATTTTGGTAGCTTCTTCAAAGCACAGGGCATGTATAATAGGGAATCTTTAAATGTAATGTTATGCTGAACTGTGATAGTAATGATCTTTGTACCTCGTTTTACAGGGTTACTGGAAATAACACTAGCACCGGGTCTAGCTAACAATTTATTGAATACGAACTGTGTGTCAAACTTCCCCCCATTATGAGCTGCTACTATGATTTCGTCTTTCTGATGTTTTTCGGAAAAGCTGAATAAACAACTTACGAATTTGTCTACTCAACACTCTTCGGATTCATTTTCAGCATTCAAATCCAAATGGAAGATTTCCTGACGTTTAGTTCCGCATTTTTGCACTGTTCATTCCTTAACTCTTTTTCGCTGCATTTATAACAGACCACCATGCTCACAAGTAAGTACGGTACCATGCCAACAATTGTTTTACCGTCTCCTTTATCCTGCTCGTTGTGATTATACGTTTCTACATCATAATAAAATGCGTAAACATTTTTCTTTTCCTTCCATTTCTTTTCTTTCTTTTTCAATGTTTTCATGAAACATTTATGAACCCCTTTTAATGGGTTGTACTTTCCGTCGCAAGCTCGACACTTTACATTGACACAGTCATCTCTCATATGTCCTTGAATATCAGCTATTTTCATTGTATCACACAGCTAACAAATTTTTATTTTCTTACATACCAATTTGTTATTTTCTCTATGGTTCTTAAGACAAACGTCGTTATAAAAGTTACGATTACATTCAGCGCAATACTTTAAGGGAACATTATCTTCAGTCCTTCCCCACATTCATATGTGAGACACTGTTTACATTTCTAATATTCACATTCCATGTGTAGGTGTAAAACTATATTTGTCACAAAGCTGTAACATTGTCTACAAAAAATTTGACCCTTTAAATTCTTTGGATTCGCACTACTTATTGTTACTTTGATTTTATTGTTTGAAAGAGGGTAATAATAATGAGTATTGACAGCATCCCATCCAATTATATACAAATCTTTATTTCTGGCATTTTCTTTCGGTTTATAAACTACATGCAACTTTTCACTAATATATATATATATATATATATATATTATATATATATATATATATATATATAAAATATATATATATATATATATAATTATATATATATATATAATATATATAATAATATATATATATATATCATATATATATATATATATATAAGCAAGGCTGAACACATTTCCGGGCATGCTTATGGAAGGTGCGATGATAGTAATACTTCCCAGCGGTCCTCCTGGCGGAGGGTGACCTTACACGGGTGTAGGAAGATGAGGAGACGTAATGATGCACAATGAGAGCCTTTACATTTCTCTCCAGGCGGGACCAGCCTGTCCACCAGAGTGGGAGGAAACTGACTGAGAAGAAGCACAACGAAGTAGGAGGAAAGGTATTCAGTAGTAATTGAGCAATAAGCAAAGGAGTATTAAGTGGTGGCTGAACCGGTAGAGAATAAACAGAAATGGAGAATAGAAACAACGTGAGGAGGCTGGTACCAGCATGACACGGTCAGCTGCCTCAGCAAAGGCCCGCAGGGACAAGGCGGGATCAGTGGTGGCAACCTTTTCAAGAAAAGTTGCCGGAGCATGGCCTCCTCCTAGGAGATGGGGAATCCCGAGCTGTGAAAGCATCCTAGAAAGCAGCTCTGTAAGGGTCCTGTCTCCTAAGGACTCCCTCAACTTATCCTCCATAGAAGATGAGAGGCGTGCAAGGAGCACCTCTTTTAGGGAAGTGTAAAAGGAGAAAGCGGATGCTGTTGGCCAGAGCGTCTCTTATCTTCGGCATGGGCAACTCCAGCAGGGTTGTACTATTTTGAAGCATCGGTGGAGTCTGCAGGGAAGACGGCTTCTATCTGCAGATCCTCATGATCGGAGTGCTGGGAAATGAAGGCTAGAAATGACGGTAAAAGCCATTTTGTTGGACCAAAAAAGAGAATACAAGAGAAAAACGAGTATGAAAAAGCAAGATAATTATAGGTACATTTTTTTTACAGATTTTCACCGACCCCTGTAAAAAAAGCAACTATATATTATCTTGCTTTTAGCTACCGTACTCTGGCTTGATACTTGTTGGGAGTGTCCCAAAGTACCGTATCGGTATTAGTATACCAGTTCCTTCTAATAACCTAATAGAAATTGGACAGAGCCTTCTACCGATGCCTGAAGCTGCTGAGTTTACGAAAGGATCCGCCTCAAGTGCTTCACTTACATTACATTACTTTATTTCTGGGAGACCCCGAGAAATACAGAAATGAGGGGTTCGCACCAATGCTCCTTTCTGCTGGGGCCCTACAGAGTATAGCCGTGACATTGCGGTCTCGCCCGACGCTAATTTGTGTCCTAGCTATGCTAATCCTTGCCTTAGGATCTATTGCGTGATAGTGCACATGTCTACCACTGGTGAATAATGCAACCTAATACTGGTTTATACATTTAGTATAATAAATGATTAGCATATTTAGTTATATAATAATAGTTTTGATTACGTAACTTTGTAAATTTGTGGTTGAAAGGAAGCGTGAATGCACTACACGCTATATATGTAGATTTCAGTAAATGATTGCTCGAAAAACTAGGCTAGGACTTAAAGGCAATAAAAGTGACCAGGACAAGGAAATGCTTAGAGTCTATCCGACCGCTCCCCTACAATAAAATGAATAATAAGTATTTTGCTAAGTAAATAAATAAATCCATATTTCTAGGGTTTAAAAGTATATTATATTCAAAATTTTCATTTTTAAAATAAACATGTTTATTCTTGAAAAGTGGGTTATAGGAAAAATTTCTCGGATTAAAAATGGGGAATAGGACGTGAATAGGATGTGAAAATTACCCTACATTATCCATTAATAACTAAATAAACTTATAATGGTTGTTGGGTATTGGGATTTAGTTACTGCTTAAACGTTATACATTTTCAACTTTTGCTGGACGAATAATGATAATAAATATATTATATGACATATCGACTCTCTTTGGGTTTAGAAGAGAGAGAGAGAGAGAGAGAGAGAGAGAGAGAGAGAGAGAGAGAGAGAGAGAGGGAGAGAGAGAGAGAGAGAGAGAGAGAGAGAGAGAGAGAGAGAGAGAGAGAGAGAGAGAGAGAGAGAGAGAGAGACTGGAAGTCTTGAAATTCCAATCAGAATCTTCAAAATTTCATATTGTTTTTAATGTTAATGTTTTAAATTAGCCTTTCTATTCGCAAATGTTCCTTCATATATACTAACATGTTACTCTTTGGGCATCAATTAAAGGCATTAGCTACCCATCAATAACCCTACAATCTGAGAGAAGCTTGCTATGTTGTAAAATTTTTCTATTGCTTCAACAATATCTATTGGTCAAGAGACAACCTTGTTTAATACGGGGCAGTTGATTTTTTATTTTTCAATAACCCTAACAGCATTTTCCTCAGCCCTACAAACCGCTGACTGGATTCGATTGTTGTCTCGCTATTAGAGATCATTTGCTTCACTTCCAAGCCGGTTCAAAGGATTAAATAATAATTGCTGTTCACGGAAGGTGCCTCGCTATTATTAGTCCTTTGTTTCAAATTCCATCTAATTTCCAGTTTATTTTTTAGTGAGTGGCCGCAGTGAAACCTTCCTATGAAATCTACATTATTCTCGGAGCTGAGATTTAATTTTATCATGAACATTTTTCTTCTCTTGTTTACATTTACGACCAAGTGCAACTCTTCTTCATCACTGTGAATCCATCTGTAAATCATGCAATTGAATAACTGAAAATTGTTTTAATAATGACATTTCTAAAGAAAGATAAAAATCTTCCTTAAGTTACAACATTTGCAAATTTACATTATTGGTAACTAAAAATTTTATTCAATTTTTTTTCGAAGTTGTAAAATTCATGCGCATTGTGCAACAGAGCTTGCTTGTATTACTTGTAAATTTATATTATTTTCAATTATACATGTAAATTAGAGAATTGTAATTTTTCATTATACAACAAAATTTTGGAAGACAATTGCATTCATTACTATTATTAAAATTCTTGTAATTTACTGTTTACTTATTTCATAATTTGGAGCACGTTTTGACAAAGCCTAAATTTTTAAGTTATGTAAATGCAATGGAAATAAATTACTGCAAATGTTGTGTAATATTATTGATTTCTCTTCAAAACTTTTTGCAATTATGATTCGTATTAAATGAAACTATAACTTTTTTTCAGCTATGAATTAGCTTAAAAATCGCATGAATCTCTCTTTTCATCTAAATAATCTTATGCACACTTATCGTCTTTTCCCACTGTCTCTTTCTATTTTCAGAGCAATATCAGTTTTATTACCAATTTTGTTTCTGATAAGTTAGTAGGTAAAGGAAGTGAAAAAAAATACAAATTAGGCAATATAAGTATTAGTGACAACTATAAAGCTGTAGCTATAGTTGCATTTGATTCGTCCACAGCCCATGCGAGTGTCGTGAAAAAACATTATTATTGATATTTGGCACGTATCTCTCAAATAAAGGGAGCCATTGTTACATAAGCTTCAAATTTACTATGTATTTCATTTCGTTTTTCTTTTATTAAAATTCAAAATAATATTAAAATTGGATCTATTTTTATGCATGCTAACAATAGAAAGGGCAAAAATGGGAAGGTTCAAAGCATTAATTAATTCAAAAGTTATATTTAATCCACAACAAAGGTTTTGTCCGATAATATATATATATATATATATATATATATATATATATATATATATATATATATATATATATATATATATATATATATATATATATATATATATATATATATATATATATATATATATATATATATACTCTCTACCCCGAAAAAGTAAAAATTAATATTTAAAATAATGGAATTATCATTTTTATTTTAAATGTCATTTTTTTTTTTTTTTATAGAGAACAAAGCTGTCAAATTTATGAACAAATTATAAAACGAAAATAGCTGCGCAATTGCGGTCATATTTCTCTTTTTATTAGGTTTGGAGTAGTAATTAAGTCAGAAT
The DNA here is from genome assembly GCA_015478945.1 of Trachelipus rathkii. NCBI lineage: Eukaryota > Metazoa > Arthropoda > Malacostraca > Isopoda > Trachelipodidae > Trachelipus > Trachelipus rathkii. Next base: position 45,092 of record JABUQX010038814.1, read on the forward strand.
TTTTTTTTTAATTTTATTCCCTGTCATTACTATTATTATACCTATGATAAATAAATTACAAGACAGTTCTTTTCTTTTACGCGCACACACACACACACACACACACACACACACACACACACACACACACACACACTCACATATATATATATATATATATATATATATATATATATATATATATATATATATATATATATATATATATATATATATATATATATATATATATACTCATATATGATATATATATATATATATATATATATATATTAAGGTAAATCTTAAGACGCTTTTTAATATTTATAATGGTAAATGCCTTTAAGGTAAAAAATGAACTAAAGGAAGGGTTTAAAGATCCTTTAATTTTTTAAGATATTGTACTAATTTATTTAGTAGATGAGTCTTTTCACATTAGCTTTCAGCCAAGCGAGGCCCTCTGTCAGATGTGTTACATAAATAACTAAATTTATTAATCTAAAAATTAAATAATTATTGTTAAAAATCTAAAAATCAAGTAATATTAGAAAGTTTTGGTATTAATTTCTTTAAAAAATGGTGTGGAGTTTAAGATGTTGTTTAAGATGGGATCAATTAGGAGATCATTTTTTTGTATGTTAAAGTTTTTTGTGTTGTTTATACATAAAGATTCGGTTAGTTTTCTAAGGTGTAGGTGTTCTATGTTAATAATAGGTGTCATGTGGGTGATATCTATTGTGTGATTTTGGAAGGCTCTATATATGGTGAGGACAGAGTTTGGGCTGTCTGTAAGAAGATCAAATTTGTGTTGATATTGTCTGCGATGGAAGTCATGAGTTTCTCCAATATAAGAGTTATTACAGTTAAGGCAAGGGATCTTGTAGATACATTGGGAAGTAAAGGGATTATGATGTGTGTGTGAGGTTTGAGAATGTACTTAAAAGGGAGGGTATTGGAAGAGGTGATTTTGATGGTGTTAGCTAAGATTTTTTTAATAGAGTTATGTATTTGTGTAGGTAATGAGATATAAGATTTAAAGGTGTTGTTTTTAGTGTTAGTGTTATTGTAATATGTATTTTTTGTTTTACGAAAAGCTTTGTTAATGATGTGGGAAGGATAGCAAATATTTTTAAAGATGTTATAAATGAGGTTAATTTCTTTGTTGAGAAGAGTAAGTGAACAGATTTTGTGTGCTCTAAGAAAAAGGGAAGATAGAATGCCAATTTTAGTGTTAAGGGTGTGGGAAGAATACCAATGTATGAAGTTTGGGTTAGAGGTGGGTTTTCTGTAGATGGTGAATTGAAGGTTGTTATTTGAGGAATATAAGATAAGAGTGTCTAAAAAAGGGAGGGAGTTATTGGAAGACCATTCTAATGTAGAAATTGAAGGGTGTATGTTGTTTATAAGAGTAATGATGTCAAGAGGGTTAGTATTAATGGGGATGGAGGCGAAACTGTCATCTACGTATCTAAGCCAAAGAGAGTGAGAGAGAAGAGGGTTGGAAGGATATAGTATAGTTCTATGAGCTCCATGAAAATGTTAGCAAGTATTGGAGAAAGAGGAGAGCCCATACTTCTTTATAGAAAGTATTGTTGAAATGAAAGAAGTTGTGTTCAATGGAGAGAAGGATAAGTTGTTTAATAAGGGAGAAGGGGTGAGAGTGATATTAGTATCTATAATGAAGCGTTCGAGTAAGGTAAGGGTGAAAGGGACAGGAACAGAAGTAAAGAGGGAAGTTACATCAAAACTGAGAAGTTTGTTTTTATTAGTGTTGATGTTTTTTGTTTTGTAGATGAAGTCTTAAGTGTTGATAATATATGAATTAGAGATGCGGCCAAGTAGAGGTTTTAGAGAGTTTGCAATCCATTTGGAAAGTTTATATGTATTAGAATCTATGTTAGAGATAATAGGTCTGAGAGGTGTGTTTTGTTTGTGGGTTTTAGGAATGCCATAGAATTGTGATAATTTGGGGAGAGTAGATTTTAGTTCATTGTGTAAAGAGGGGTGATCAGAAAGGATGTTTTTAAGTTTGTGGTTGAAGGTGTTTTGGGAATTTTTTAGAGGGTTTTTTGTAAGAAGAGAATATGTGTTGGTGTCTTTAAGGAGTGAGTTACATTTAGTGATGTAGTCAGTGTTGTTGAGGATTACTATGTTGTTTCCTTTGTCTGAACGGGTAATGATTATGTTGTTGTTATTAAGGAGAGAAGAAAGTGCAGTGTGGAATTTTTGAGGGCATTTGTTTAGGGAAGCATAGTTTAAAACATTTGAAGTTAGCAAGCCTTTGAGGAAGTCAAAATTTAGTGCTGAATTTATATTTTTATCCTTCCAGATGTCGAAATCAATAATAATTTAATTTTTAGATTTATAAATTTAGTTCTTTATGTAACACATCTGACAGAGGGCCTCGTTTGGCTGAAAGCTAATGTGAAAAGACTCATCTACTAAATAAATTAGTACAATATCTTAAAAAATTTAAAAGGATCTTAAAACCCTTCCTTTAGTTCATTTTTTACCTTAAAGGCATTTACCATTATATATATATATATATATATATATATATATATATATATATATATATATATATATATATATATATATATAATATATATATATATATATATATATATATATATATATATATATATATATATATATATATATATATATGTTTATTAATAAGTCATTGCGTTTACTCAAATGTAAAATTTTAGGCTAAATTTATAAATTTTTATTTTAATGTTTTTAAAAATCATGATGATATAAATTTCATTTATTTTAAGAAAGAGTGAAACATTATATTTTTAAAATAACATTTTTTTTTTTAAAAAAAAGTTTAGAATTAATATATATATATATATATATATATATATATATATATATATACTATATATATATATATATCATATATATATATATATATATATATATATAAATATATATATACTCACTATATATATATCGTATATATATATATATATATATATATATATAACACATGTATATATATATATATATATATATATATATTTTCTCTTTTTTTATCTACCTCTTTGCCTTGCTAAGACTATGGGGAGTAAAGATTGCATCATGCATCGGAAGAAAAACGGTAGAAAAGTATGACAAAAGTCGAAAGGAAAGCCCAGCCTTACCACTTCCTCTTTTATACTAATTAGTGAGAACTCGTCACAGGCAGAAAATCCACCCTGCAAAGCTTTGGGGACCCACGACGGACCCTCACTATGAGTAAATCGTCCAATATGAGGGTTCTCCCTTGGTCCAGGTGAAGGGCCACAACCATGCCCCCCATACAAAACCCCCGCCATTCACTCCTACTCCTATTATGCAACTTTATTCTCGTTTCTGCCAAACTCACATTTCTACTCCTTTCAGGCATTCGTTCTGGCTGAATCCACTTTGTCTTCAGGGTCTCCCAACCGGGTTCCCAACACACTCATACTAACCCATCCATAGCAACCAACCGACTATGTTTCATCCCTTTCCACACGTTAAACAAATATATAAAATACCTTTTCATTTATTCTCTCATTACCTGCTTTCTTCACACCACACAACTCTCTAATACGTTCATTCCTCATTTTATCAATTCTTCTCCTACTTAAAATGCCAAAATAATGTCCCACACACACACACACACACACATAAACACACACACACACACACACACTCTTATATATATATATATATATATATATATATATATATATATATATATATATATATATATATATATATATATATATATATATATATATATTATATATATATATATATATATCTATATATATACATACAAATTTATAAGTTACCTATGTAAATATATATTATATATATATATATTTTCTCATATATATACCTATCTCTTTTCTCTCTATCACAATAATATATATATATATATATATATATATATATATATATATATATATATATATATATATATATATATATATATATATATATATATATATATATATATATATATATATATATATATATATATATATATATATATACTTATTTTTTTTATATATATACTTTATATATATATAATATATATATATATATATATATATATATATATATATATATATATATATATATATATATATATATATATATATAGGACAAAGTTACTTAACGGAGACACGGAACGGGAGGTCGGATCAAAAAAAAAATTTCGCAGGTAGCCTCTATGATACATAAATAGATGTTCTAAGTGCGAAAATTTTTTGGGGGTCAGGTCAGGTTAGGTCAGGTTAGGTTAGGTTAGGATTAATTTCTTACATTGTAAATAAAAAAATAAATCTAAATCAATTTCACATATTAAACATATATTTTCAAAAGTTATCCAAAAAATGAACAAGATAATCCATAGAAAACGGACGCAAAACGCCTATCCCATATATATATCTTACTTTATTTCGATAACGCGCTTCAAAGTAGTTCCGCTTCAAAATTGACAAAATAAATTTTAATTTCCATTTTAATTTCAATTTTCGCACCTTAAAATGTTTATTTTTATTTAAACTTTCGTTTCATATACAATACATTTAATAATTTGTAGTATTAAGTTGTCTCCGTTAAGTAACTTTTACCATATATATATATATATATATATATATATATATATATATATATATATATATATATATATATATATATATATATATATATATATATATATATATATTTTCTCTTATATATATATATTCTTTTTTTATCCTCCCTTCTCTTCTCACTAGATGTTGGGTAGAGGTGCGTAACATGCACCATGAATGTTAAGTAGAAGAAAATGACGTAAATCGTAAGGAAAGCCCTCCTACCATCCACTTCATACCCTTAAGTGAAAGTTTGTTGCAATAAAAAAAATACCCTGGGGCTTTATAAGACGGTGACTGACACTCACTGCGGT
>JABUQX010038814.1:55000-59066 GCA_015478945.1 Trachelipus rathkii
TTCTGATTTGTATGTATTTTTTTTTAAAACTTTAGCATGCATAATAGCTTTTATTTGCTCTACATCATAATAGAAATTGTACGATGATCTGCAATAAAATTTAACAAAATTTATCATACCTTACAATATATATATAAATCCAACAATATGCAAACGATAAGGACCAAAAAGGGGTTTTTCTTAAATCAAACATAGCAAAAAATAACGAAAGTTTATTCCAAACAATAACATAAAATAAGTTTTTGAATAAAATATCATAGTAACGTGTAATAGTTTACCGATTTAAAGCGAGTAAATCAGTAAATAGTAAATAATACCATAAGTCCGTCCGCCCGCTCCCTAACCATACAGTGCAGACCTTGTTGATCTATTGATCTACTGATGTCAGGCAACAGTATGAGTATGCATTTCGGATAAACATAGGTACATAAAATAGGGATGTTAGGTTTGTTGTTGTAATCATTATAGATTTTAGACTGAATATGTTATGGTTAGCTTATGCATGGGTGAAAAACTTTGTTACTTTAGCACATATTCGTAGTGTATAAAGAATTTGGTTTTTATGTTAATGTTATCCAAATGGATTACTCGAAAGTGACTTGGAATCAATAGATTCAATTAGATCAATAGATCAAATAATTCAATAGATCAATAGATCAATAGATACAATTGACAGGAGGGTGGTTGGATGTGGTTTGATTTACTGATTTAACTGATTTACTGATATGATAAAAATATGACAATTTTACTAAAATTTGACTTAAGTCAATAGATCAATAGATCAATTAGATCACGGATGGACAGGAAGGGGGTTGATGGATGGTTTTGATTTACTGATTTTAACTGCTTTGAGGGATCTGTATAAGCGTGACAATCTTAGTTAAAAAATGATGACTTTTGATCAATAGATCATAGATCAAAGTAGATCAAGAAAGGGCTGGGTGGGTGGCTCGAATGACTGATTTACTGATTTACTGCTTTAGGTATTGTAAAAATGCATAATTTTTTAAGTTATAAACAATAAAAAGAATAAGAAGTTTTATTTAATTTATTTATTTATTTATTTTTTATTTTATTTTTTGATGGTTCTGAAACATCATTTTCGAAATCTAAAGACTCGATAAATCTTATAAGAAACCAACATTGTTTGTTATGCGAGGATGTTTATTAGCTCAGACACCGCAACCGGATCCGCCTGTTTGCTCCGAATCGGCATGCCGCACCCGGGGGTTTGCTGAACAACCGCCATCGACATGAGGGAGCCTCAAACAACCTTAGTCGAACTCTACATATAAACATATATTTTGACACCGATATTGTATTATTATAAACTATTTCTATCCAGCACGCACCGGAGCAGCACGGTGCGTTTGCCAATCAAACTCTAACAGATGTCAGCTATCCTTTCTCCTTCTATAACTATCAAAATTTCAGCCTTCTACTGAATAATTTATATTTTTAGGGGGCAGCGTCCCCTTACGGGGGAACGCAGGAGGAACGTAATCTCGGTCACAACGAGATATACGTGCATAGCTGCGAACGAAAACTCATTTAGGGCCTAATCTTATGCTCGCTGGAAAGCAGCTACAAGGGCGTAGAGTTATATTTCACCTTCGCTCTCGGGGAGACCCCCTAATATAACATCCTAGCGACTTGAAATTTCGCGTTTAAGCGAGTTTTTTAAAATACTCAATAAGGATTATATTCCAAGTTTCAGACCGATACCTCTTTTCCTTCCTATCGAAAAGGGTGTGTTCTGTCAAAGTGCAATACTACTAATGCACCATCTTGTTAACCTTCGAATACAACATGACATTCAATCCCCCCCTACAGTAAAACAATGTTACATCTTGGCCAAACATAATTTAAATGCTATAGGAAACATTAACAGAAACAAATTCTGGTCCAAGAGCAAGAACCTCACATAGTTAGGCAATACTCGTCTTCTTAACTGACGCTCACAGGCTGGCACCAACAATTTCACAGTCCAATAGGAAATAACTAAAAGTAGTATAAAATAAAGCTCTCAGAATAAGGACAGCTACCTCTCTTCCACATCCATACCATAACTTCAAACTGAAGACATAAAAATTCTTCTTTCAAATTCTCATTTGACATGAGGGCTGGTGCATGTATACAAAACACTTTTCAATTACATATCTACATGAACAATTACAGCAACTTCTTCACAGAGAAGAAAAAGAATCAGAGCCCTTGGTACAACTCTGCATATACACAACCTCCATCGTCCCACCGCCCATGTCCATTATGAAACATACATTTCACAACTGAATTAACCCAAAGAGTAATCCTCACATATATACTTACACCATACTGCCAGGCCCGCCCTCCCGATATATCCTCTACATAACAAAGTTTGGAGAGTCAAACCAGAGTAACAGTCTCGATTACGCTCTGGGCACCATCCCTACTTTCTTCAAGAATTTAAATGTAAAATTCATTATTGTCCCTCCCTGACAACTGACGACACAGAATATCTCCAGCTAGACTTCTCGGACCTGACAGGCATTATAAATAGTTCTAGCGCTTTTTCTCTTACGGATCTCTGGGTCCGGGCTGCTCAGTGATTACTTGCTGGAATGTAGTTGCTCTCATTTTCGTCAAGAGTCGGTTATACGACTCTATAAGTGCAAATCCACGTTCTGCATTATCATTAATAACTTTCAAGCTCTTTACTATTATTTGAGCGGATTGGAAACCCTCTATTCTATACCAAACACGTGGATTTTCATTTAGAAAGCTGGTGTCCAGTCGAAGCTTATTGAAGAATTTCATCGTCTTCGGAGTAACGAAATCTTCCAGGTTTTTATCTTTTATGAAAGAAGCCTGATACTCAGCTCTTTTCAGAGGTTCCTCCTCATCGTCTTCATCTTGAAGCTTGCCAACCATGTGCTGCTTTACTTCCGGAGGAGCAGCATCATCAAAGAAACTGAGGGCCACTAGCTCCTCAGACAAATACCAGAAATGCTTTGACAGTTTGTTTGATGTAGCTTTTGAAATGGCTGCATTGGGTTGATGAAGCAGGGATTTTGTTAAAAGCAAATCACGTCGAGGAGCTTCTTGTGCAACTGGGGCAGTAAACCATGCCTCAATATATACTAGAATTCCAAAAATGCATAGCTCCTTGAGACCCTTCTCTTCCTCAGCTGTGAGTTTGAACTGTTTCCGAAACATATAAATTTTGAAAGCATACAGGAGTTTACTCATCCAACGTGCATGATGCACCGGTCCTGGGGCCCTGAATTTTACACCACCAGGTGGAGCATCTCCAAGAAACAAAATTGAAAACCCCAGGAGCTCAAGGTAATAATCACGAGGTTGTATGTTCTGTAATTGATTGGTTGCAAACTTCAGTGTTTGTTGTCGAACATCATCTGGAATCACTGCACAGACACTAACTTCTGCAATTCCTGGCTCAAAAGATGTAGAATTAAAGGATTCCCATCGGGCTTGAAATCGCTTGAAAAGCAAAACTTCAGGCCCCGAGCTTTCTCCCATGGTCGATTGAAAAGCTGCTGATAAAACAAGTTCCATTATATGATGACGGCAAGCAAGATACAGCAAACCTCTGCCAAGTATCTGTTCCAATAAAACACATGCACCACTTCGACGTCCTGTGTTTGCAGCAGTTGTGTCAAAGCACATTGCTGCCACTGTATCACATACTCCCCATTCTTGTAGGGCATCAAATATAGCATGGGCTTGCAATTCACCAGTTCCAGAAGTTAGCTTGGGAACACCAAGAAGTTTATTAATACTCGGGCCAGATACGAGAATGGGAAGGCGATCCACATGTTCTTTCGATGTCAGATCTTGCAAAAGCTTCCCATCCCAGTGAACTGTAAGTGGTTCATTTGCATGAAACTCTTTTTTAATTTGTCGAGCAAATTCGGCTCTTGCCTTCTGTCTTGAACGAGCTATAGTTGCTCTGTTGATCGCTATATTATGTGGATCATGCCCAAGACTAATAGCGGTTTCAGTCAGAACAATTGTGGCTTTTCTATCTGATACGCCAGTACGATCAAGTGCGTTTAGCTCTAGAACG
>JABUQX010038815.1:0-33571 GCA_015478945.1 Trachelipus rathkii
TTTTTTCATTTTGTTTCCTTTTGACTTACTCTTATTCTTACATTACCACCCCTATATATTTACCCCCCGCTACCTTTATCCCCGTCCCTATCTGCCACTATTATATATACTTATACTACCCTATTCACCTAATCTACCTTATTTCTTCAGGTTTCACTTTTACTACTTATGGTTATGTTTTGCCTCTCCTCTGGGCCCGTTCTGTTTTGTGTTGGCGGTGTGCCTTCCCTGCCCCCGTTTCCCCCTTGTTTACCGCTGTAGCCTCCCAATTCTCTGCCACTCTCTTCCGCGAGCTCCTCGTCTTTTCAGTGGTGCTTTTTTGCCTTCGCGGTGCTCTGCCTCCGCCTCGGCTCCCATTTTGGGGCCGCCCTTTTTTCTGTTGTGCCGCTGCTTCCGTGTCCTCGCCCTTCTCGCTCCTTTTCTGCGTCGTTGGCCTTCCTCCGATCCCAAGCCTTCCTTTTCCGGCATCTTTGCTTTTCGTTTTCTGCACCTTTTCTTCCTCTCCTTCGTTTTCCCGCCATTTTTTTTTCCGTCGATTACTGAGTCTCTGTCTTCCGCTCGCCTTGTATTATTCTTTAGCTATTCTTGCAGTTGCGACGCTCGTCTGCCTTTTCCTGTTCCTCTTCTTTTCTCTCCTTCCTTCTCTACTTTTTTTTTTTTTTTTTTCAGCCCTGCTCACTCGTGTTCTTCGGGGCGCTGCCCGCCCATCTTCGCCCTCTCCCGATCTTCGTTCCGGCTCTTGTATCCTTTGGCTATTCCGCATCTTCTCCCTCCTTCTCTTTCTACTTCTTTTGTTTTTTTTTCGTCACTCCTACCTTGCTTTCCCCCCATCTTCAACTCCTTTCCTAAAAGCACCCTTTTCGTTTTTTTCTCGCTCCTTTATGCTTTCGTTCTGTGCTGATTTCCGTCAGCCCTTATCCGCTTTTCACGCCCCCTGTGTTGCTTCTGCGTCCTCTTGCGTTTGCTTTGACGATTTGGTCGGGTCGCTCCCGTCTGTTTAAATGTTTTTTCTCTTGCACCTATTTTTCTTCTTCATTCACTCTTTTTATCCTATTTTTCGTTTCCCTTTTAGTTTCGTAGCCACGCTCACGTTTTCTACTCGCCCGTCTTTTGTTCGTCTTAGTCTCTATTTCGTTTGCCGGTTCTGGTAGCCTTATTTTTTTCCCTTCTGCCTTTCTTTCTTCTTGTTCTCTCCCCTGCCGTATTTAATTCTTTTTGGTTTCTGGTCTGTATCCTTTCTTCTTCTACTTTTTCTTCTTCGCCTGTTGTCCCTTCCGGCTATTTTTTTCTTCGCTGTTTAGTGCTTTTTTACGGTCGCGTTTCTTTACAACCTTTGCATCATCTTTCTTGCTTTTGTGTGTTTTCCTTTCCGCCCCTTCTTCACTGGTCTATAGACCTGCTTACTTCCCTGTTCTCTTTGCCTTTTCGCTGGGCCTCCTTGCCTTACGCTTTACTCTCCACTGTCTGTTTGTTCTTTTCCATTTTTTGTTTCGGACGCTGGTTTTCGCTTTCTCTCGTTCATCGCCCCTTGCCGTCCCGTTTTGGGTTAGTTTCGTTTCCTCTCCGCCTCCCCCTTTATTCCGTGTCTGCTTTTGTTCTCCGCTCATTTCCACCCACCCCCCCCTCTTGTCTTGCGTTCCGCACCTCTTGGCGTTCCTTCTGAGTTGTTCCTTCTTTCCTTTTCCCGTCTTTACTTTCCGCCTTGCTTTTGTGCTGGCGGTCCCGTCATGCTGCCTGGGCCGTCCGCACGCTCGCTTTTGCCGGGTCCAGCCTTTCTCTTTCGTCTTCTAATTGCTTCACCTCTTTTCCCGCGTGGTTTTATGTTTTTCACGTTATGCGCTTCGCTCTCCTCTGCTCCCCTTTATCTCTCTCTCCTCTCTGTCTCTTTTCTCGCTTTCCTTTCTGGTGCTTTTGTGTTACAACTCCTTTTTTACGTTCCTTCGATGTCCTCCATTTCTTTTTTCCCGTTTTCCTCCTTCTGCGCCTTGCCCTTCCCTTTTCTGGTGCTGTTCTTTGCCATGCTCTTTCCGTCTTGACTCTCAATACCCCTCTTTGTCCCTTTTTACTTCTCCGTGCTGCGCTTGCGTCTTGGTTTCCTTCAAGTAACTGTCCCCTTTGTCCCTTACTTCCGCTCGCCCTCCACTTCCTGTTCCTTGGGTGTTTTGTACTCAGCGTGACTGGTTTGGCTGGTGGTTGTCTTTGCTCAGTTAGTTTCCCTCCAAGCGTCCCTCTTAGCTGCTTTTCCGTCTTTCTATTCTTTCGCTTGTTCCCCAAGGCCAAGCCAATTCGTATTAATACATAGAGTTTCTCCAGGCCTTGTCCCTTCATGCGCTGCCGCTCTCGTCTCTTCTGTCGGCCTGCCCTTCTTTCGCGCTCCTTGCCCAGGCCGCTCGCTTCTTTTCCCCTCATTTCTTCCCTGCCGATGCTTCTTTCCTCCGCCTCCCTCGTTCTGCCGATCTCTCTCTTTTTTTTTCACATTCGCTCTTTCTTATTCGTCGGGTTGGGTGCTGCTCTCCTTGTTGGTGCTGGGTGCTGCTGGCTGCCCTCGGCCGGAGTCTCGTAGGTACCGGGGTGGTCGCAGGGCTCGGCTGCTCTGGCGTTGGCATTCTTTTTTTCGGCTCGTCTGCCCTCTCTGCTTCTCTTTTTTCCGCCGTTTGCTGTTTTTTCTTTTCGTCTGCTCCCCGCTCTTCTTTTTTTTCCTTCTCGCTTTTGCGCCAGTTTTTTTTTTCTGAATGTGGCCTGGCCCCCTTTCTCCCCTTCCCTGGCGTCTTTTCTTTTTCCCCTTACGGCTTTTTAGTTGCGCTCCATCTCTGCTATGGCTTTCTGTTTTTGATGGTTCGGTCCCTTTCTTCTTTTCTTTCTTCTGCGCCCTTGTCCCTTTTCGTTTCTCTGGCCGCATTTTCTTCCTTTCTCGGGCTTTCTCCCTTTCCATCCTTTCTCTGGCCCCTTTTCTTATATATAATATTATAATATTACTATATATATATAATTATATATTATTTAAATAATTATTTATTTAATTATAATTTATTAATTATTTTTGTAACTGGTAGGTTGGTTAGCCTGCACTAACAATTATCTTTCGCCAGGAATTGCTAATGCATGCTCGGAGAAGGTGTATCGCGTAAACGACCTCCTATCTTATCGCGAAACTGTACTGAATCGTCATGGGTACATGGAATTGTCAGAGGAAATAAATGTTGAGGTAAAGAGGAGAGAGGTGAGGATGTATTTAGAAGGGCAAATTTGATTTGCTCGCTGTGACTGAACGCAAAGATGAAAGGAAACGGTGAAAATGAGTGGTGTCGGTGTGGTGTGAAATGTTTTTGCTGTGTGTGGAAAGGAATGAGAGGGGGAGAGCAGGAGTTGCAATTTTGATGAGTGACTTGGGGTATAGAGCTATGGTAGATTTTGTGTGGTTGAGTACTAGAAATTTAATGGTTAAATTTATTTAAGTTTGAAAAGGTAAGGTATGTGTGGTTGTGACATATGGTTCTTCTGAGGGTATTGTTGAAGAGAGTGCGATTTCGTCTGATATCGAATGGTTTTATCGGAATGATGTTTTGGATGCTTCAGATTGATTGTGTTGGGTGACCTAAATTGTTGGATAGGTGATCAAGAAAAGGATGGTATAACAGTGTTTTGGGGTGTTGGGAGAAATTGAGAATGGTAGGAAGGTGATTGATCTGTGAGGAGAATGTAGTATGTAAGTAATACTTTCTCCTTTAAACACAAGGATATTCATAAGTATGATCTTGACGTTGGTGTAGGTAGAAGATGGGTATTGGAAGTGAAAAAGTATCATTGATTTTATTGTTGGTGAAGGTTTGAAGTAAGTGTTTGATGTTAACAATCAGTGAGGGGGTTAGGAATAGGGATTATCGATCATTAATTGGTTTAAAATGTAAAATAAGTTAGTAGGGCTTGGATTGAAGAGGAAGATATTAAGGAGGGGAAGTGGGTAGAAATTAAGAGTGGAGAAAGTTAAGTGAACTAAGGTAATAAGGATAGAGCACTTTCAGAGCGCTTCGCAAGTAAAATCAGTGCATATGAACAAGTGAACACTGAACAAAATCTGGAAGAATGAAGGAAGCTGTTGTTACCAGTGCACAAAAAAAGTAAGTGGATGTGCTAAAAAGTAGAAGGTAAGAATGTTAACCAGTGAGTGGTGGATGAAGAGGTGATTCGTAAGCGGTTAAAACTAAAAAAGAAGCATGGTTGGATGTACTAAAAGTCAATGTTATATGGTTTAAAAGTGTTGAAATTAATATAAGAGGAAAAAAAGAATACTAAAAGGAGCCATATGTAGGAGTAATGAACAGTTTGAAAGGAGAATGAATGGGGCTTTACAAGTGAAATAGGAAGCTCCTCTGGATAGGAAATCCGCGAGGTTCAAGAACGTAGAATACATGAGAATCTGCTAGATAATGAATTAGGATAAAATCGGATTTGAGATTTTAATGCAAATATGGGAATTCCGAATTACAACAGTGTGAAAGTTTGTTACCAATATAGGAAATGAAGAGGTGATAGTGAATTGTGTGAGTTTGTATGGTGCATGAAGAATAGGTATTTTGGGGATGGAGTCATTAGTAAGGAAGAGGTGACGGGTAGAGTGAGAAAAGTTGAAGAATTGTAAACCTGCAGGTATATGGAATTTCTGGTGAAAATGATCAAGAACGGGTAGGCAAGGATAATGAATTGATTTGCATTGGAAGTGTTGTAAACAAAAGCGTTTTATGGACGGGTAATAGTTCCGAGGGATTGAAGGAGACGGAAGTAATCAGTACCCTTTATACGGGTAAACGCGGAGAATGTAACTGTAGGAATCATAGGGGAATTAAGTTTATTGAGTGTTGGTAGGGAAGATATTGCTGGTATTTTGATCGAAAGAGTGCGTCGAGTGACTGAAGGACATGATGGTGCGAAGAACAAGGTGACGTTTTACAAGTGGTAGAAGGAATTGTGAACCAATCTTACATGAAACAATATGGCATTGAGAAAATGAGGGAAGATAAGAAGACAATGTTGTATTTGGGTTTTAATGGATTCTGCTACAGCGTATGATAGGATTATAGGAAAGGCTCTATGGCAAGGTGTTAGTGAATAATATGGTGTTGGTTGTAGGCTTCTGGATGGAATCACAACAAAGTATGTGATGGCGATAGTGAAGCCTGTGTAAGAATAATTTAGTCAGCTTAGAATTGGTTACATATTAATGTTCTAATTAAGGCAGGGATGTTTATGTCTCCTTGGTTTAATCAATTTGTTTATGGATGGGGTTTATGAAAGAAAATTAGAGGTGGGTGCCAGGGGATGGTATTAGAATGATGGAGAAGGAAGAGAGTGGAGGGTTCCTATTATATGCGGAAGATTTATTTTTGTGTGGTGAAATGAAGAGTTTGAGAGGTTGGTAGAGAGATTTGGCAGGGTGTTATATAGAGGGGGTTGAAAGTAAAACGTAGATAAGAAGTAGCTTTAGTGTTGTGATGAGGACAGTCCCCTCGGTGTGAAGTATGTTAATGGTGAGCAGCTGGACAAGTTTCCGAGCTTAAATATTTAGGATCATATGTTGGATAAAAGGAACGGATGATGTAGAGTGTAGTAAGAAAGTTGTGAATGGCCAGAAAGTGTGCTGGTGCAAGTTAAATCTTGTTGGGGACTGGTAAACGGACAAGTCTTGAGTGCGCTAAGGTCTTACATGACGGTATGTTGTTACCTGTGTTAATGTAATAGTAGTGAAGACTATGGCTGGTGTTAATGTATAGTAAGGATCTAAAGTTCAATGTGTTCAGATGAGAAATCTTAGGGGTGTTAGGTGTGGAAATAAAAATGATTAAATGAGAGTGAACGAACGTATTGAGAAGTTTATGTGGTGTGCAAGAAAGGGTAAATGAAAGAATAAATTGAAAGTCAGTTGAGATGGTTTGGGGCCATGTGGAAAGAATGAATGACAGTCGGTTTGGTTTAGCGGATGTATAGTGGTGAGTGTTTGGGTAATCGACGCGCTGGGAAACCCGAAGAGAAAAAAGTGGATTGGTCCGTAAACGATGTCTGAAGGAGAGAAAAATGTGAGTTTTGGCAGAGGCGAAATAAAGGTGCATAATAGGAGTGAATGACGGGTTTTGTGAGGGGGTCTGGTTGTGGCCCACCTGCGCCAGGGGATGAACCCTACCTGCGAATATGCCCATAAGTGAGAGATCACGCGCGGTCCCGTGAAGGCTCTTAGGGTGATTTTCTGACTGCGACGAGTTCTCCATAATAGGTATAAAGGGACGGTAAAGCGCTGGGCTTTCTTTTCGTACTTGCATCATATTTCTACTACTTTTCTTTTCGATGCATGTCACGCACCTTACCCAGTCTTGGGAAGAAAGGCTGCAATAATGATTAATATATATATATATATATACTATATAATGATATATAAATATATAATTTATATTATATATAATATCTATATATACTATATATAATTATATATAGTTATATAATATATTATTTATATATATTATTATATATAGTATTTCCTTCTTTCTCTTTCTTCACCTCCTCTTTGCCCCAAGATTGGGGGTTAAGGTGCTGTACAAGCATCGGAAAAAGAAAAGCAGTAGGACGAACCATACAACGTCGAAACAGAAAGCCCAGCTACGCGCCCCCTCGTGTACCATTTAATTAGTGAGAGCTCGTCACAAACAGAAAATCCACCTAGGAGCATCTAGGACCCGCGACGGACCTCACTATGGTAAATTCGTCAATGTAAGGTTCATCCCTGGCCAGGTGGCCACAACCATGCCCCATACAAAACCCCCGCCACTCTACTCCAATCATGCACTTTATCCGCCTCTGCCAACTCACATTTCTCTCCTTCAGACATCGTTCACCGACTCAATCCACCCTTTTTCTTCGGTCTCACCAGCCGGTCGGTTCCCAACACACTCTCCACTAACATCCGCTTAACCAACGACTTTCATCTCCATCCTTTCCCACATGACCAAACCATCTCAACATACTTCCATTTATTTTCTTCTCATTTACCTCCTTTCTTCACACCAACACCACTCTCTATAACGTTCATTCCCACTTTATTAATTTCCTTTTCACACCTAAGCAATTCCCCTAAGATGTCCTCATCTGCACACTTGGAACTTTAAGATCTATACTCTTATGTCCACGACCATAGTCTCACTACCATACCATAACACAGGTAATATACCTTCATGTAGAGACCTAGCGCACTCAAGACTTAGTCCCTTTACATCACCAACGATAATTGCATCCAGCCACCTTCTCCAATTCACAAGCCCTTTCCTACTACACTCTGCATCATCCGTTCCCTTCTATCCAACACATACCCTAAATTTAAACCAGACACTTGCTCCCAGCTGCTCATTCGCATCTTAACGATCCACTTCACACTGAGGTTACTGTCCCTCACGTCACACCATAACTTACTCTGTATCTACGTTTAACTTTCAAACCCCTCTCTTTTAACATACCCTGCCAAATCTCTCCAGCATCCTCTCAAACTCTCTTCAGACTCGACACACAGAACCAAATCCCCATTACAAAATAGGGTATGGCACCCTCCACTCCTCTCCATTGTCCATCATTCTATAACACCTTCCCCTGCCTCTCCACCTCTAATTTCTTCATAACCCCATCCATATAACAATTGAATAAAGGAGACATACCACAACCCTGTCTCAACTCCGCTATTACATCCTAAATTCCAACTCACATTGAACCCCAATTTATTCTTCCACATCACGCCTCACTATCGTTCATCATACTTTTGATTCCATACAGAATGCCCTACCACGCACACACCATATATCATCCTAATTACCTGCCAATAGCTTCCCTATTAAATCCCCTCATCGCCTGTTGTAAATCCATAAAACCGAAATATAATTTTATGTCTCTTCCTCCTCATCTCTCTAATCATGTGTCTTTTATAGTTTCAAAGATGAATCCCACCACATCTTCTTACCACTCCTAAACGCTCACCTTGTTCTTCACCATCAGTCCCCTCAGTCACTCGAACGCACTTCTTTCGACCAAAATACCCAGATATGTCTTCCCAGCAACACTCAATAAACTTATTCCCCTAATAATAATAAAAATCCCTCTTTTCTTTCCCTTACCCTTATACAAGGTACTGATTACCTGCTCTCCTCGCAATCCCTTGGAACTAATAATCCCTCCATAACGCTTTATTACACAACTTCCGAAATCCCATCGAATATCTACACCATCTCGCCCTCCGCTCTTGATCTATCTTCAGCTAGTAATTTACTCTTACTACCTGCAGATTTACCGATTCTTCAACTTTCTCATCCTACCAATTACCTCCTCCTTACTATAATCCACCAATCCCCAAAAATACCTGATCCTCTTGCATCCTATCAAACCAACCAACACCATTCACTAATACCTCATCAATTACTGTGTATATTGTGCAGAATAAAAAAGTGTTCCGTCCACACTCCCCCTCACATCCATTTCATCAGTTACAAAAAGCACCATCCCTACTCATTATTCAAAGCAGATTCCCTTATTTCAATTCTAACCTTTCGCGTTCCTTCCAGAAAGACTTCCTATTTCCTTGTATGTCCCATTCATCCTCCTTTCAAAAACTGTTCATTACCTCTTGTTTTCTCCTACGAATGCTTGGAGAGTTATTTCTTTTTTCCTCCTTGTATATATTTCCAAGCATCTTCTTTTGAAAACTTCATCATTTGCTTAGTACATTCAACCTCGCTTCTTTTACCTTTACCGCTCAATCACCTCTTCCATTCCATCCATTCGCTGTTTAACATTCTTACTTCCATCTTTAGCACATCCACATATAATGTACAACGACTAACCTAACATGCCTTACACTCGAATACCCCCAGCTTTGTTTCAGTATCAACTTGTTCACATCCACCCATTTACTAGCGAGCGCTCTACATACTTATCCTTTATTTCTTTGCTCACTTAACTTCTCATCTTAATTTTACTCCTTTCGTATCACCTTTCCTCTCCTCCAAGCCCCCACTAACTTAATTATACAAAGAACAACATAATGATCCGATTAATCCATTCCTAAACCCCTCACTGTTTAACATCTCCCAAACAATACTTCAACATCTCCTGTTCTTTTCACCAACACAAAACAAATCATATATGTTTCACTTCGATACCATCTCTACCTTAACCAACTCTAGTATACTTTATGAATACTCTTGTATTTTAAGAAAGTATTTACTTACACACCAATCCCTCTCGTCTTCACAGGAACTCAATCACCTCCTACCATTCTCATTTTCTCCCGCCACCCCCCAGTTATACCCTGCTGAACCATCCCCTTTTTTGATCACCTACGCAACCATTCAGGTCCCCCAACAATAATAATATATATATATAATACTATATATAATATATATATATACTTATATATATATATATATATTATATATATATATATAATAATATATATATATATAATATATATAATAAAATATAGGGAACAGTGGTGCTCTTCTGGAGGAAGCGCGAAAGGTAAGAATGAGAATAAGGAATCTGCTAAGAATAATGAAAGGATGGTGCTTTTGTAACTGACCTGAAATGGATGTGAGGGAACAAAAAAAAAGTATGGAAACGGAACACGCTTCGAAATCTGCACAATATTAACAGTATTGATGAGGTGTTAGTGATCGTTGTTGGTTGGATTGCAAAAGGAATAGGTATTTTGGGTGAGGTATTAGTAAGGAGGAGGTAAATGGTAGTAGTGAGAAAGTTGAAGAATGGTACAATCTGCCAGTATAGATGAAATATAGTGAAATGATAACAAAGCGGAGGCGAGATGGGTGATGATTGGATTTGGAAGCTTGTATAACGCGTTTATGGAGGGTAATAGTTCCAAGGGATTGGAGGAGAGCGTTAATAGTACTTGTATAAGGGTAAGGAGAAAAGGGGAACTGTAGAGAATATACGGGAAATAGTTTATTGAGTGTTGTAGGGCAAATAAATGCTGGTATGTTGGTCGAAAGAGTGCGTCGAGTGACTGAGGGACGATTGGTGAAGAAACAAGGTGCGTTTAGGAAGTGGTAGAAGTTGTGATAAAATCTTAACATTGAAACAATGATTGAGACAATGGGAGGAGAAGACAGAATAATATTATATTTAGGTTTATGGATTCTACAACAGGCGTATGATAGAGTTAATAGGCAAAGCCTTTTGGCAGGTATTAGTGATATAAATGGTGTTGGTGTAGGCTTCTGATGGAATCAAGAAGTATGTAGACGATAGTGAAGCGTGTGGTAGAATAAATGTGTGCATGGTGATTGGTTTAGGATAATAGCGAGGGGGACAGGGTTGTGTTATGTTTCCCTTGGTTCTATCAATTTGTATAGTGGATGTGGGTTACAAATGCAATTCGAAGGTGGGATGGCAAGGCCCAATGGTGTTTAGAATGATGGAATGAGATATGAGGGTACCCTCCTATATAGTGCGGAGATTTGTTCCTGTGTGGCTAAAATCTGAGAGACGTTTTGAGAGGATTGGTAGAGGATTTGGCAGGGTATGTAAAAAGGGGGATTGTAAACGTATATACGAGTAAGGTTATGTTGTGAGTGAGGCCAGTCCTCATTGTGAAGTTATTTAGATGGTGAGCACGGAGCAAGTGTCTGAGTTAAATACTTTAGGGATTGTGGATAGAAGGGAACGGATGAACTGCAGATGTAGTGAAAATTATGAATGGCAGGAAGGTTGCTGGGCAATTAAATCATCGTTTGGTGAATGTAAAAGGAACTGACTACGTCTTGAGTGCGCTAGAGTCTTAACATGAGGTATGTTGTTATGTGTTATTGTATTGTGTGAGACTAGGTCTGGAATAAGAATATAGATCATCCAAGTTCAATGTGTTCAGAGATGGACAATCTAGGGGCATGCTAGGGTTGAAAGAATTAATAAAATGAGAATGAGCGTATTAAGAGTTGTAGTGTGAAGAATAGGGTAAATGAGAGAAATTAAAAATTAAAATATTGAGATGGTTTGGTCATCTTGAGAGAATGAATGATCAGTCGTGGTTTAAGCGGAATTATAGTGAAAGCTGTGTTGGGAACCGACCGGCTGGAGAACCGAATGAGAAATTGGATTGAACGTCCGGTGGAACGAATGTCTGAATGAGAGAAATTGAGGGTAGAGGCGAGAAGAAAAGTGTATAAAAGGAGTGAATGGCGGGGATTGTGAGGGGGTATGGTTGTGGCCCACGCTGGGCCAAGGGATGAACCCTTACTTACACTGACGATCTATCATAGTGAGGGCCCGTCGCGCGGCTCCATGAAGCTTTAGGGTGGATTTTCTGACTGCGATGAGTGTCCGTCACTAATTAAGGTAACTGAGGGGCGAAGGCTGGGCTTCTTTTCGACTTGAGTCAATGTTTCTTCCTACTGCTTTTCTTTTCCGATGCTCGTTCAGCACCTTACTCCAAGAAAGAGAGAGATAGAAGGAGATAAAGAAAAGAAGAAAATAGTATATATTATTATTATATAATTATATATATATATATATATATAATATATACTATATTATAATATCTATATAATATATATATATATATATATTATATATATATAATATATCATATATATATATATATACCGATGCAGTTGTCTGAAGTCATTCATAAGAGCCGTTTATACATTCAAAGAAGTGAACAGGGAAAAATAGCGGGCCCCATAATTGCCATGACATAAGTAGAAATGCTTTTGAAAAGAGATTTCGAGAAGAAAATATTTTGACTGACAACGAAGAAGTAAAAACTTGGCTCCAGAATATGACCTTTGACCAGAAAGGCTTAATTCACCTTTTCTCTTGGTCAGTCTCATTAGACACAAATATTTTACTTCAAGATCTTTTCAGAGTTCCTAATCTTCATTCTGGGAAACTTGAGCGGATCATATCGGCTCTTACGAATGAAGAGGAAGAAATGTTTAGAAATATGATGCGTAGGTTGCACACAATTTTTAAGGTTAGTTTCATTTTGTTTTGTTTACTTTTGGGAAAAGGTTATAGTCAGCAGTTGGTCTTAATCCCCATCATTATTCAGAATATAATAGCAAGAAAAATATTGAAAATAATTTGAAAATTAGTGATGCCTTTTCTTCAAAGTCTAGATCTCCCCCAAAAATATATTACTTGATTTTTTTAGAAGTGTGAAATGACCATGAAATGTTCCCCATTAAATTTTAATTTGAATAAAGGTAATAGTATGATCTATTCTAAGTAAATAAGGTATGTAACATACTGTTACATTCCAAATGATTTCCGGTACACAGTGGTGGGAATGTAAATTTGAAGAGTAGAATTAATAGTTATATAACATATATAACTTTCCGATTGTCAGCAGCAGCGGGAAAGTGACCATATTTAATAATTACAATAAATGTTCGTATACCCCCGTCATAGCAATCTGCTCGTAGAAATTCATTATTATGTCTTTTCAAGCTTTTAATAGAATTTCAAATTCAATCACACTTGTAATAGAATCATAAAGTCAATCAATCAGTTTTACATCGTTTTACCTTGAAAGTATTTGGATTTTGAATAAGTCATAATGCTCATATTAATTTATTTGTTTAAAAGAACCTTTTTTTTTTTTGGACTCCTTGTATAATGGGATTTATGAGTGTTAATGTAATATCATATATTTTTCAGTATGCCAAAGAAAAGGATGTTCGGGTAATGGTAGATGCTGAACAAACTTATTTTCAACCTGCAATTTCTCGCTTGACAATGGAATTAATGAAAAAGTATAATCAAGAAAAAGCGATCGTGTTTAATACTTATCAGTGTTATCTTAAGGAAACATATGATAACCTTCGTCTTGATTTAGAACAATGTTGTCGTCAAAATTTTTACTTTGGCGCAAAACTCGTTCGAGGGGCTTACATGGAACAGGTAATTTTTTTAATACAATCATGATTAAGTTCTAAAGATATTATCATCTTGAAATATTAGAAAAATATACACACACACACCTATTATCACTCCACAGGAAAGGGAGAGAGCCAAATATATGAATTATGAAGACCCAATCAATCCAGGCTTTGAAGCTACAACTGAAATGTATTACAAATGTCTTCAGAAATGTATACAACAAATTAAGAGACACAAAGCTGAAGGAGACCCTACAAAGGTTCGAATTTAATCATATCTTCTCAAATATCAATAATTCATTATTTCTCATTTGCAACGTTTTGAACCCTGTTATTATTTATTATTTTGTAAATTTGTTTATTTAGGCCAGTTAAGGCTTTCTTTTTTAACAAAATATTTAATTTTCAGGTAGCAGTTATGGTCGCATCTCATAATGAAGATACGGTTCGATATACAGTAAGTGAAATGGCTAAGCACGGAATCCATCCGCTAGATAAGGTCATCTGTTTTGGGCAGCTTCTCGGCATGTGTGATCATATATCATTACCATTAGGTAAGAAGACGACTTTTAAAACGCCTTGTAACCATATTCGATCCTTACCTCAGTACATTTTTTATTAAGCTATTTCTTCCACTTGCAGGCCAAGCCGGGTTTTCGGTATACAAATACGTCCCTTATGGACCCGTCAATGAAGTACTTCCTTATCTTTCAAGAAGAGCGAGCGAAAATAGTTCTATACTAGAAAAGCTATCGAAGGAAAGAATTCTTCTTCGCCGGGAATTCTTAAGGCGGATCACGAAAGGACAGTGGATCTATTCTCCAAAAGGCCACTATCGACCTATTGGAGCACAAGTTTAAATATCAATTTAAGATTCCTTTTTTTTATCTCTTCAATTTCTTATTTTGAATCTGATTTGATTATTTTATTACAAAAATATTCTGTCCCATTGTTACTCCGACATAATCTATATAATATTATCTATATGCTAGTAGTATATTCGGTATAATAATGATATAGTATATACAGATATAACATGCCATCACTAGTATATAGTATAAGAAATATATAT
The DNA here is from genome assembly GCA_015478945.1 of Trachelipus rathkii. Classification (NCBI taxonomy): domain Eukaryota; kingdom Metazoa; phylum Arthropoda; class Malacostraca; order Isopoda; family Trachelipodidae; genus Trachelipus; species Trachelipus rathkii. Next base: position 13,996 of record JABUQX010038815.1, read on the forward strand.
ACACATAAATTAATAGTATTACAATCTTGATTTAATTTACGCAATTATTCAATAAATATTGATATGTAAATATATAATAATCTAATATCCTATATAGTGTGCTATCTGCTATCTATACATATCTATATCCTTCATATATATCTAACTGTAGCCTTATATATATTACTCTATTATATATGTCTTATATATTATCTAAAATATAATCATTAATATATTTTATATAGATAAGTATAAAATTACTGAGTATACTGATTCCTTATTAACCTATTTTTAACTAATAACAGTCATAGTAATACAAAAACCATATATATATACCCTTAGATCTTATATACTAATACTTAGGTAAACGACTATATTCATTATTGAATTTACTAAGATTATATTATATAATATATAGCAAATATATATACTATATGATGTAAAATAATGTGAAAACTAGTAATATATGATATTAATAAGTATATAGTATATTAGTGAACTATATATATATATATACTATATATAGATATCAGTCACTATGTGAGTATAGAGTTTTAGTTATTCTATGATTGGTTATTTATAAAATATAATATATATATATATATATATATCAAACACCTTATGCTCTACAGGGTGGGCCACACGATGAGTACCCTAAACACTAATCTCTACAAAATCTCTTTCTCCATATATGCTTTCTTTTCACTCTTCACCAGGTTTAAGGTCAGATGCACACAAACACACACACTCACATTACACGAGCATCTCTTGCAAACTCATGAGTGTGATCACCTCATCACGATCAACACAACACACACTCACGACTCTAACTCGAGATATATCTCAATTATCCACTTTTCTCTTTCACTTTATAAATATATATTAATTATATATATAATTATATATAGTTATATATATATTACTCATAACTTTTATAGGTTGAGGTATATAATTAGCTAGCAGTGAGTATATATAATATATATTATATATATATATATATATATAATATTAATTATATATATTAATATATATATATTAATATACTACTATTATATAAATTATATAATATATATATATAATATATTATATATATATATATATATATATATATATACATATATAATATATTGTACAAACAATCCATTTTTACTATATATATTGTAGTTATAATAATATATATTATATATTAAATTATATATAGTATATAAAGTTAATATATTATATATTACTAATTATCTATTATATTTACAATATTAATATAAATAATATATTTTAATTATTTAAACTAAGAAAAATAAATAATAGCATAATATAGTAGATTATTATTAATATTTATATGTATATATAATTATATCAATACAGTAAAAACTATTATATAATTAATATTATATATACAGTTTATATATATATTAAACTACTATAATATTAATATATTAACTTATATATAATATACATATAATATGTATATATATATATATATATGATTTATTACTGCATCTCATTAATTGAGTAATATTAATAGCTAACTAACAAATATTAATTAAACTATTTTAAATTTGTTCATTTTGAAAATTATACTCATAACTATAACTATATAATTTATATTAATATAACTTATATATATATATATATAACTATATATATATATATAACTTATATAAACTATTATATATATATATAACTATTATTATAATTGATATTAATTATAATTAATATAACTAATACCTTATAATATATATATATATATAATATCAAAGAATATATAATATTTATTTTATAATAAATATCTTTTTAGTGAATCAAATTATATAAATTTTTAGGAGTTTAATTTAATATAAATAAAGGCATATTTTGAAATTAATTTCCATAGTATTTCAACCTTATATTTATTGTTTTAATCTAGTTTGCAGTCTGTTTGTTAGTATCACTCTTAATACAGTTTCTAATAACGAATAGGTACTCTTACCCAATCTAGTTGAAGATGATCTTACCTTTTTGACTTTCTTGAGGAGGAAAAGTGTGAGTACGTGACTTGATGGGATAAGGAGAAGATGATGTAATTTTATCGACGATGTGAATAGAAAGGAGAGAGTTGTGATTGCCTTATAATTCTTCAAGGTTTACCACCCTTGGTCTAACGAGTATTTATATTTAGTTTCTAATAAAATGCCATTTAAGTGTAATGAGAGCGTTCACAAAATGATTCTTGCGTTTCTAGAGATAACTCTCCACTACACAAGTATATAGTGCTTATTTACTGATATATAATCTGTCACGTAAATATCATAACTATTGATATTTTATATATACTTTATTGTACTCAATATTTATAGGATTTAAAACTTTTGTTACAGTTGCTTTAGTAAATTTTCTTGTGACCATCTTTTTATTATTTAAGTAATACCTTTATTATTGATATGGGCATATAAATATAGAGTATAACCTTACTTAATATAGTAGTATAAGTAATAATAACTTTCCTTAGAACGTGCATATAAATCATAAGTCAAATATATTCTTCTAAATTGTGTAAGAATAACTTATTAATTAATTTTTTACTTTTTGTGAGTTATTATACATTAAAATATCAAAAATTTATGAAGAATATTATTTCATATATTTTTTATCTATTATAAAATTTAAAGGAAATTCATAACATCTAATATTAATTTTATTATATATACTGAAATAAACAAATCAATATCATGTAATATATATTTCATGAAAAATAATGGAAGAGCTTTATAATTTATGTATAAAGTATAATTATAATTAAATTTATTTTATATCATAAGTTAGGTTGTAAAATTTAACAGTAAATCTATATTAACCTCAAACAAATGTCTAAGCTCAAAAATTTAATCCTAAAAAAATATTATATTTATTTTTATTATTATACTTTCAATAAATTAAAGATTTATTAGCGTATATCATGCGCCCACTACTGATGTGAGTAACGTATTTGATCCTTTTAACGGGCTCGTTCTAAGAGCTCTTTTCTGCTCGAATTCCTGCGAGGAGAGCATACTCATCAATGACTAGAACCTATTAGGTGAGTGTTACGCTGAGTATACTACTGTATCGCTTGACTATCCCTCGTTCTGAGTCAAATAGCTCTCGCACACTCTCATAGTTCAACATAAACAGTTATTATCACAACTGCCTAATAATGTTCTTTTTTCTGTCATCACGATCCCTAATGTTCTTTTATAATATTTCCTCAATATCTTATTATTATAATATATTAATGGAATTTTTTATTTTATATTATTTATATACATATATTTTTTTAACATCCAGCACCATAGTTCCATGTTTGGTAATAAATCTCGTGAGAGTAGTTTTGACCATCTTTTATCTAATATAATAATTCGTCACATACACGGCTTTCCTCATCCTCACGTGTTAGTTTTTGGAGAAAGGATGTCACTTTATTTGTATAGCATCATGAGACAGCTCCTTGGGCACATGTTTTTGTGTCTCTTCGCGTATATAAGGATTTCTTGAGCACATTCTCACGAACTTCATATCGTATATCTAAGATCAGGATATAAGGATATCAGATCTGATTCGGTATCTTGATAATGCCAGCGACCAGTTAATCCTTGAGAGTGGTTGTACATCGAGTATAAGATTATTCTGGATCATTATGGTAGAATTTTGAGATTTAATTTCTATGAAACTGACTTATAATGTATCTTTTTATATAACCAAGGCGAACACAAGTACTTATCTTTTAGTATGTGTGTTTCTAAAACAAGATCTGTATAACCACTCTAATTATACTATCAACGTGCAATTATGTCTATACACGTCGTTAAGACCAAGTGTTCACCCTAATAAGCTATAATTTCCTTGTGATGAGTAACACCATGTAGAGTCACTTCTTCGGAGGAAACACTCTGAGACTCATATTAAATGTCCATTCTGGTATGAACCTTTTGACACCGCACATAGGTGCCTAAAATATGTTAGTGGACCATCATATCTCTCACAGAGGAGAAAAGTTCCCTCTCTCTCGTCTATGTCTTCTACAATATTATTTTATATATTCCAATTAATTCTATGCTCCCTCCCCATCCTCCGATGCTATAACTGAGTGCCAGCCAGATCTATACATTTTTCACTCATATATTACTTTGTGAGAGGAGTGCGATACACCTTATCTTATCCACCAAGCCTCTTCTGACATCTAAGAACAATTATTCATTTTTAGTCAATATAATATCTTTAAAAACCTTAAGAGATATATGACATTAGCTCATATCAATTACGTTCAAATAAATGATAACGTGGTTCCATCTCGTATGTAATAGATATATAACACGTAATCAAAGTTTCGTGCTTAGTCATCCTTAAACCGTTCTCTCGGCAAATAGACTTAAATTTCAATTAGCCTAGATGAAAATAAGAAACACATGTCAGACAGATCACAGTTTCTTTATTTTTCTTAGAACAGAAAAAACACATAAGATGCCGCAATTTTTAAGAATATATCCCAGCAGAAAAAGATTTCCCGTTAACAACGTTACGAGCAGATTTCCCCCTTTTCGGGACTCGCCTGATACCTGTGACTTCAGCACTATTAGAAGTTGGGGTCTCAAGTACTCGTATAGTATACTCATGGGTCCACGTATCGGACGGGTTGTTCTTGCCACACTCTCTCTCACTATTACGATACGCATTACATAGGTGAGGCTCTCCTATACTTTTCTCTTCTCAGACTTCTGTATACTACAGATATTATATGATTGTGAGTCACTCATATAATCCACATATTATATATCGTGTTATATATCTACAAGCTTTGCTTTCAGACACACTTAATTCCAAAACTCTCGATCATGAGGAGACGATAAATGCCGCAGATTGATAGCTAGTTAGACAACCGAGAGAGGAGGAACATATTATTGTAATGGATCAGCTCAGTGTGAAACTTCTGTTCCAATACTTGTCGAAATATTTAGCATGTATGAAAAAACTATTTGATGCTGTCTCAAAATGACCCACCTTCACCCTGTTACAGGAGAGTCTTACACAGTGAGTATATAGTGTATACACCAAGTTCCAGCTTCTATATGTTTTCGCAAAAATCGTCGCGACTTACGGATCACTTGTTAAACTGGACCCATGACATCCGGAAAGCCTTCTCAAACTGTTGCGCGTGATGTGAGTTGTTTGGTGGTCCGTTCTTTTTTTCTTATCACTTTCAAGTATTAAAAATGAATCTATGACATCATAAGAGTGAAGACACTCCGGATATCTTGTCGCATTAAAGATCAAGTGTGTTTCCGTTCATTCTCTCGATCTTGTTTTGATTTCTGGTTTATACCTAGTAGACAGTATGTCTCCGTCTCTTTATTTAATTAGTAACATTCTGTCAAATTAAGTATTTTAACTTTCCAGGTTAAAGTCATGTACTTAGACACTGATTATTTATCACTCTGACATATACTCTTGGGATGAAGATTGCGTATATTTCTGTTATGGTTATTGAGAATTAGTCACTTAAGCTAATTATATAATTGTGATTTGCGGCACTACGCCGGATTACATCAACATCTGCTCTATAAGATCTGTCTAACATTAAAGATGGCGTCATGCATGTTAGTGTGTCACACAATAAATCATTTTGTGAGCCATCTTCTTATGTTTTGAATAGACCATAGAGGCACAGACTCTTCTAAATTAGGACGTTAAGTGCTGAGTGTTCCAGGCTGCTCGTGTGTTCTTAATTTTTCTTCTCGTGCAACCAGTATACTCATTTTTCACCCATTATTTACCTTTGCACGTTGCTATAGTTGACGAATATTATGGATGTTAAGTTTTATGTATTAGCATATAATATATAGAGTTAATTCCCTTATGTGGATAGTCCAACATATTGTGTGAGTGTATGTATAGCACATTTTTTTTTACGTCAAATTGACTTTGTGCTTGAAATTTTTAAATTTTATCGAGTTACATTTCCTCCTTCAGAGAACCATAATTTATCCACGAAGAATTATATATTGTGTATTATAGAAATTAAATACATGGTGTATAAAAAGTACCTGGTAAATTAATAATTCGCGAACCACGCATTTATTGATCGTTTTTATCTTTTTTAATATCTCTACGCATTTAATATTCTCCTGTAATTATTGCTATGTATGTGAGTGTGATATTGAAATATAGAGATGTTCAAGCAGACCACTATGTTCGTACCTCGTATACGCTACTTATGCGTAAAACTCTTGAGATATTTCCTCACTGTCTTAATTATCTAGATCAATTCTACGCTTAAAAATCAATACAACATCTTTCACATTATAACTCGTTCCTCGTTAGATTAACGTGAGACTATGTATCTATGCAAGTGTAGATGTCTTGAACACTATAAATATAATTTGAATCTAACATTATACCTCATATATTACTTCACGGTTTATCAATAAGACTTATGTGAGCTCCTGATCTAGCACAAGGTCCACTTTTATACTCGTTATACTTCCGACATCTCAATAAGATTGGACATATTCTGGTCTGAGGTTTGGACTATGGTCTACGAGCTCATCTGTGTGAGAGTGGAGGCAGTCTGGCAGGGCTCGTGTGAACACTTGTGGCATCATCCAAGGCTACTAGGGAGCTGCAAGTTTACCTGATATAGAATTCCATATCTCAAAATGAGACGATCCGGTCTCCATATTTTAATGCATATTGTACTCCCCCGGGTGAGCTTGAAGTTGAATCCGATGTGTAATAGCCTATATAGCTCATCCTCTCACTTCTAGATAACGTAGAAATACTAATATCATAGTGCACAAGTTATCTTCAGCATTACAAATAACCCCAATATTAGCCATCTGCTCTGACTATCAGTGAGTGAAATCTGTGACTAGAGATTAATACCTAGTATAAGAATTATCACTTTACTGGTTCATTAATTATTGTCAATAAACATCACGTGAGTGAGATATATATAACATCCTTAACTTACCTCAACAATCTCCTTTTGAGCAAAAGAGGTGTATGCTAGCTCTCTATATTATGATGAAGGGAGTATCACACGACACGAGCGTGAGGTATGCAGTAGTGACGCTAGCACAGATCCCAGATAATCTACTAGGTCTGAGACACGCGTCTCTCGTCACGCAAATCATAGCGAACACGACGAGGAGAGTTAGTGTGAAAGCAAAGTACAGTGAACGATCGTGTCATCATTCCGCAGTACGCGGATTGTAATTTATCAGTAGTTTACTGAACGGTCTTAAACAAGGAACACATGTGGGTGCGTCTGTTGTCTTTCCTGAGCTGAGACGATGACAAAACTCTCCCAACGCCTCACAACCCTCATACTGTCAAGAGTATACGCTGAATTAATGGCTGTATGATTGCCCTCGATCTCGGAATTCTATTCTTTAAACCAAAGAGATCGACACTCTTATAGTCAATTTTTTCAGAATTCGCTCAGGCGACCCACTACTAGGCGTATAAAAGTAATCCCTATTTGTCCCTATGTACTAGAAATGAGACAAGAGGAATACCTCGTGACATGAGTGCACTCTGTCACAAAAAATGATTCTTGATGCTGGATGTACTAACGTCTCGCAAAAGAAAGCAAGATGTGCACTGTGTTGAGATCACCTTTCAGTCGTAATATTGTATATTGTGACAATTAAAGATTGATGATATGATCCTATGGCTGAGACGCAAAGGCTTTGAGTGGTAACTGTTTTTAGTGAGTACCTGAAAAATTTACAGATTCACGGAGACATTCTAGAGAACTGGGATTGATGATTGATGATGATGATATATAATATAGTAATAGATAGTATTTTAGAGTATGAGATATATGAAGATAGAGATATGATAGTAGAATGTACTAATAGTTATAGAATATATATTAGTAGTTATATGATAATATATATAATTACTATGTCCCCCGCCATGAAGCGTTAAGATATATAGAATATATAATATAGATAATATAAGTATATAAGGATAGGTAATTAAAAGATAGATATACTGTTATAAATAAGAATATAGATATAATATAAATAGATATATTATATATAATATATATTATTTCTGAAATATATTATTAGAGATATATTATTATATATATATATAGTACTTATATATATTAGAATAAATAAAGTATATAGATATATATACAGTAATTATATATGATAGTATAATATAGTATATATATAAGAATATTATATAATATATAGTATATAAATATAGAAATATAAGAATAGTAATATAAGTAATATATATATATAGATATATATATATGAAAATGATATATATAATAGTATATAGGTATATGTAATGAGTAATATACGAGATAAGATATGATTAAGAAGAGAGCGAGATAGAGAGTATATAAATATTTATATATCAAAAGAATTAGTATTAAATATATGATATATAAGATATAAAATATATAATAGAGATATATATAATAATAATAATATTATAGAAATATATATGGTTATAGGATTGTGGCCTGTATAGAGAGTATTATATATTATATATATATAGATGAGTAGATATAGATATAGAATAGAAGAGAGAATATAATATAGTATAAGTCAAGATAATTAGGAGAAGATATAGATAAGTATAAATAGAATATATAATAGTATATAATATATATAGATATATGGATATATATGATAATATATATAGTATTAATATTATATAGTAATAATAATATATATATAAATATAGTAATAGTAATTATAAATAGTATAATATATATAAATATACTAAAAAATAAAGATAGTAAGTAAATATAGACTAGTATAAATCCATGACAATACATATATACTACCATAATATATATATATAAACTATATTAATATATATATATATATAGTATATAATATTATATATATATATATATATAATATTGCTAAGAGATATAGAAATGAGATAAAGAGAGAGATAGTATATTACGAGATATGAACGATAGAAGAGAGAGATAGTATATATAAGAGAAGATACTATATATATAGATAGTAAGTATATATAAAGCTAGTATATAATAGATATGAAATAGATATTATATATATATAATGATAATATATAGATATATATATTATAGTTAATATAGTATAATAGTATGCAAAATATATTATATAATGATATAGTATATAGACATTTTGATATAGTCAGTTGTAATATATAAGATATATATATTATAGAGTAAAGCTATATAATAGAATAGTATGAGTATAAGAAGAGATAATATGAATGAGAGTATTAGAGTAAATATATAATATAGATATATATGAAGTATAATATAGTGAATATGAGAGATGAGATGAAGATATTAGAGTAAACGATAGTATATATAAGTAATAGTGAAAGCGTGATAATAGTATCAGAGATTATAGATGAAAAGAGCTATATAGATATATATATCTATATAATATTAGATATACTGACATGCAAACTATCTATAATCATATATAATAGATTAACATACACGAGTGAAGTGAGATATATGTATAGAGAGAGAGATAGTAATGAATAAGTATACTATATATAGAGTATAGGCACTACTGACCGTTTAAAGGAAGTTGAGAATAAGGATAGTGACATACGAGATATCGAAATATTATCTCGAACACTATGTGCGAACCCGTTAAGAAGAATAGTGTTTTGAAGTTGGTTAGGCGCATGCGTCAACAGTATTTAACCTCCCATTTTAAATTCTTATCCAAAATATGAAAAAGGAAAAATAAGTTATTTTTATACAAATAATTACAAGTTATCTTGCGCTATTAATATAAAAAAATTGAAAAAATAATAAAAATTTGATATAAAATATATTAAATTAAGTTAAAATGTAATGTTCAATGATTTAATAATAACAAGAATAGAGTAAATAAATGAAAATGATAAGAAGAAACATATGTTACAAAAAATTTCAGATTGCAGAACTCAGACTGCTCATGTTTCCCACAATTGTGTGCTTCCCTGCGAAGTGTGACGTGTTAGCTAAACCGTCAATAGAAACAACATCACCGAGGAGTATTCACAAGTTGCTTTTTTTTATCATGTTATTTTTATATGTTAATTTTTTATAATTTTCTTTTTTAATTCTTTATTAAGGGGCTCGAGCGACGGAGGACAGAAGGGGGGGGGACGAAGTTCCCCCGTCGTCCCGCGCTGAGGCCGAGAGACCTAGACTCTTTCCAATCTTTGCTATTTAATCTTAGGTATTCTCTTTTAGTAAAATAAAAAAAAAATACTCATTGGCAACTCTGAGGGAATTTTGCCTGGAAATAATCGAAAAAAAAAATTCGATTACATGTTGCGTGTCGATAATATTCGGTTAAACTACCGCTTTAAAGAGGAGTTTTCTATATATATATATATAATATATATATAGTATTATAGATATATATATATAATACTATTATATATAGATATAATAAGTACAAATATAATATAATATAGTATTATATAATATATATATAGTATATATATAATATATATAATAGAGTATGATATATATAAGATTAGTATATAATATCAGAATAGATAGATTATAATATAGTAATATAATATAACTATTATTAACTATGAGTATATATAATATATATATTAGATATAATAATATATATTATATATATATTATTTATATATATATATTTTGTAGTAAATAGAGTATATAATACAGATATATAGAGAGCTATATAATATATAGTATAGTATATATATAGTATAGATAGTAATATATATATAATAAGTATAGATATATATATATATATAGTATATTATATGAAACGTGCGCAGGAATTAGCATCGACGTCTTCTGACAGGATCATGATGAAAACTGAACTAGCAAGTTTATTATAGAACATAACGTTATTAATTTGCCAAATAACGAAAAGGAGAGGAAAGAAAATAATAATTTGTGTCAAATATATTTAAAATGCCAATTCTCAACCTTCAAATTAGACGTATATCTCGTGTTTAACAACCCGCCTTCGTTAAATTCACTAAAAGTATACCGTAAGTAGAATGCCAACAAGTAATGTAAAAGGGGAAAGTATTTCCAGCCTTATTTATACTTAGAGCAGAATCTCCGAGAAAGCACAATAAAAAAAAACTCATTATACGAAAAAATGAAAATCTAACTCCGCCAGAGCTTTCGTATAATAAATGACAACCAACAGGAACTAACACTTAGTTTGAATAGTCCTTGTGCACAAGGCCCACTGTGGCATGCCAGATGCAGACTAGAAAAATGGGTTTTAAGGCAAATAGAACCTTAAAAAAGAGAGAAAGTCATAACGAGACTTAATAATATTACTGAAATCTAAATCTCAAATCAAGACAACGCAACAGAAGCTAATAGATGAGAGCTACATCGGCGAGCCGGAGATCACTAGATTCTCCTGAAGCACTTCGTCAGTAGACTAGGAAGAAAACCAAGAGACCTGACGTACACAGTGACAAAGAGAGACGAACGATATGAATGAACCAAAGTATCAAACATGAAGCTTCACGAAGTAGAGAGTAGGAGGAGAGAATGAAGGGGAGAAGATGATTGGAGGAACGGTAGAGGATGAGAGGAGCGAGAGAGAGAGAGAGTATAGTAAAAGGTTGCTGGAGTCACAGCTGATATATTATATATATATATATATATATATATATGTATAATAAAAATATTTTATAATAATATATATATTATATATATATATATATATATATATATATATAATATATATATATATATTATAATATATATCTGCTATATATATATAATCAATTTTTTCAAATATAAATTTTATCAATAGTATATAATAGTGTCAATAAACCAGCGTTAATCCGCTCCAGAGTAGACTGACGGCCTCCGACGACTAACCCATTCAATGATGCTCACGTTCTCCGCAGTGCGAAGACTCGAATCTATCGCCTGGAAACCAATTAGATGTTATCCCGGCTTAGAACTAAGTTGCTCAATCATGCGGAATAGCATCTCTCAAAAATTTCAATCAGCTTAAAACAGTTTGAATTTACGTGAACCAAAAAAAAAATTTCATAATTATTTTACATATTAAATATAATATTTATTATACTGGAGATTTTGTGCTATTTAATATAATATAAGTACTATATATATAGTTATGCATTTACTACAATTAGAATTAGTTTATAGTATACCTACTCATATAATAAATATATGCTACTCTAATATTAAAAATATATATATATATTAATATATAAATATTCGATAAATATAATATATATATATATAATATATAAAACTGACATAAATAATTTTTATATATATTTATTATATAAATAAATTCTATAAATATAATAAATGTCCAATGATTAATATAAAAATAAAATTAAGATATATATAATAAAAAATAATTTCTCGGTATATAAAATATTAATCTTAAAGTATATATAATATACTTATCATGTACCTTACCCGGCTTTGGGATGCGGGTTTCTTCCGCGCACTCTGTCGAGCACTTAAACTAGATGGTGGTTTTGCGTGGTTTGTCTAGTGGAAAGAAGCATACTGGTTGGGGAGGGGTGGACTAGGGGTTGTTTCGTATTGCGCCTGCTGGGGGCTCGAACAGTTATGGAGGAGATAATAACATTGTTGTTACAACACATAATCAACACTACTCGTTAATTTTCTTCTTTCGAAGTATCTTTTTGTCTCTTATCCACAAATTAACAATCGATGTAATTCATCACTATGCTCTGGTAACGCTTCGTGATGTTTATAATTCTCTTCCCTTACCGCTCCGTCACGCAATAGGGAAGGGAGAACTTTACGCTTCTTTGGAGGTTAAGAGCAAAATTAGAAATAAAACCTTATTCCCTTAAATGTTAACATTTAAGGTTAAGCCCAAATTGGAGCTGGCCCTTGAAAAAAATATTTCCCGCAATTTTGGGGTACCACATATGACTGAAGTGGGAGTCAGTCAAATCATTCACCTTTTCAGATAAGTTAAACACTTACTTTTGCTAGGACGATGTTTGCCCCTCCGACCAATATTAGGGCTTACATAAGTGGGGGTGGGTAAAGGGTCTGAGAGCATCTGCCGGAGGAGAGTTCGAACTTCTGCAACACTTTCTGCCAAGCATTCTCTCTCACTAAATAGCCGGGTAGACTTAACTGTAATGGTTTAAGAATTAACAGATTATTATTATTATTATTATTATTATTATTATTGATTATCTATTATTACTTTGTTTTTCTAGAAAACGGCGTCGAGTTTCCGATCAAGAGACTGAAGCCGCAATTTCTTCAATATTACCTAAAAGGTTGAAGCCTGATATAGAAACAGAACCGTCGTGTAATGATTGTTACTATTCTACGGAAACTGCTTTTAAATATGAGACAAAAATATTATGTTCCTGTGGTTATGAATTAGCGTCTTGCCAGTGTGCCCAATAATAATAATAATAATAATAATAATACTTTCAAGGTATATATATGTTATAAGTAATAATGTATCTAAAAGTATGTGAAGAATGAATGTGACTACAACTATGAAGAAACAACAACACTGTGGTATTCTAGTATTTAGCAACACTAGAATCATTATCATAGTGTAGATTATTTCAGCATTCGAGATTTATTTTCCATTCTTCTTACAATTTTAACTATTTTTTTTTTATATTATTAAATAATTATTTAAAAAAAAATTACTTTATCTAACTTTATTTAATTTGACAAAAATTATATATTTAATTAATTTCCTTCAATATCCTCTAAATGCTCTGAGTCATTTTAATCATAGTTAGGAGGGAGGCGGTGCTAGCATAAGCAATCCCTGGTAGCCCATAAGACGAAGCCGACGAGGCCACTGGTGGAGGAGTTAAGACCCGATATTGAGATATAATTATGAATAATTTTCTTGCAGTCCCTTTTTCTATAAAGCTTTATTCTAGAATCTATCATATCTCTCTATCCTTTTTAAAAATGTTTTTCTTCTTCGAAGATAAATTTAATGTTTCGTTTGCAAATGATCATGCCTTATTCAGTACTCTGAGATTTCCCTTTGAATTACTACTCCATCGGTGGTAGAGATTTCACTGTGACTCAAGAAGGACATTCTTTGGAGCATAATTCTATTTTGAGGTTTATTAAAAAAAAAATATTGCTCAAAAAGATCATTTTCAGTTTCCGGCATTGATTACAACTCTTAACTATGATTCTGTCCTCGGTTCCGGCTTCGTCTCCGTCTCCGGCTCCGGCTTATAACCCATAACTATGAGAAGATCATTCTCTTTGAAAACAATATTTTGTAGTAAATTGTCCATCGACAATTAATATTTTAGGACCTACTTTTCTTCATAAAATTTTTTCAAATGATTTTTCTCAACAAATCTCTGAAATGTACTGAAATTTTAAGCTTCTTTACCAATTTCTCCCTATCATTTCGCTCTCTTCTTGTAAGAGAAATTTGTCTCAAAGATTCTCTCCATCCAAATTGTCTCGTCAATCCCCTTATGCTTTTGCTATTATAATACAAACTTTCCTCTTTTTATTTTCTATTCTTTATTTCTTATTCTATCTACGTTTTTAAGGACTCAGATTCCTTTCACTCAATTTTCCACAAAATAATTTCTTTCGTCTGTCCAACTCAGACTCCATAATTATAAGCCATGATGAAGATTATTATTATTATTATTATTATTATTATTATTATTATTATTATTATATTATTATTTATTAATTATTAATTATTATTATTATTAATTAGTTATTATTATTATTATTATTATTATATTATATTATTATTATTATTATTATTATATTTATATTTTTATTATTATTATTATTATTATTTTTATTAATTATTATTATTAATTATTATTATTATTATTATTATTATTATTATTATTATTATTATTATTATTATTATTATTATTATTATTATTATTATTATTATTATTATTATTATTATTATTATTATTATTATTATTATTATTATTATTATTATTATTATTATTATTATTATTATTATTATTATTATTATTATTATTATTATTATTATTATTAATTATTAATTATTATTAATTATTATTATTATTATTCATTATTAAAACGATTATTATTTTTTATTATTTATATTATTTATTATTATTTTTAATTATTATTATTATTATTATTACTATTATTTTTATTATTATTATTATATTATTATTAATTATTATTATTATTATATTAATTATTATTATTTATTTTTTATTATTATTATTAATATTATGTTATTTAATATTATTATTATTAATTATTATTATTATCATTTTATAATCATAGGAAAGACATAGTATCTGTGAAGCATTGTTTCTTTTTAACTCGATTATTTTTATCGGAATTTTTGTTGTTATTTTTAATTAGTATTTCAAAAACATGCTTAAACGTTTACTGCATTTATGTGATACATTTTTTAGTAATAAGGAAGAAATACATGAAAATTAAAAAGTGCAAACAAAAGGTGGAGAAAGGTAAAAAAAAAGATATTTATTAAATTGAATTTCTTCCACTTTAACTCTTACTA
Organism: Trachelipus rathkii; assembly: GCA_015478945.1. Taxonomy (NCBI): domain Eukaryota; kingdom Metazoa; phylum Arthropoda; class Malacostraca; order Isopoda; family Trachelipodidae; genus Trachelipus; species Trachelipus rathkii. The sequence continues at coordinate 29,514 of JABUQX010038815.1, forward strand.
ATTCTTCTTTCATTTTCTCTTCTTTTCTTTCATCTTTTTTCTTCTTTTCTTCTCCTTTTTCTTTTTCAGTTTTTTCTCTCTTGTTCTTTTTCTTATTCTTACTTATTTCTTCTTCTTCTTCTTATCTTCTTCTTCTTACTTTCTTCTTCTTCTTTCTTCTTCACTTCTTCTACTATCTTCTTCTTCTTCTTCTTCTTCTTACTTCTTCTTCTTCTTCTTCTTCTAACTTCTCTCTTCTCTTCTTCTCTCTTTCTACTTCTTTCTTCTTCTGATTATTGACTAATACTTGTTAATTCTTCTTCTTAATCTTACTAATTACTTCTATTTCCACTTTATTCGGATATTCTTTCAGAGCTTCTTATCTTCTTATTCAAAGCCTTAATCTTATATCTTTCTCTTTTTCTTTTCTTTTCACTTTTTTTCCTGTATTATTTTTCTATTTTCTTTTTCTATGTCTTTCTTTTATCTTTCTCTTCTTACTTTCCTTCATCTTCCTCATTCTTCTTCTACCTTCTTCATTCTTCTATCTTCTTCTTATGATAACTTTCTCTTTCTCTTCTTATTATTCTTTCTTTCCTTCTCTTCTTTAATTATTTTTTTCTTTTTCTTTTCTTCTTATTTTTCCCCCTTCTTTCTTCTTACATTCTTCTCTCTTTTTTATTTCTTATCTTCTTAACTTCTCTTCTTTTCATCCTTTTTTACTTGCTTTCTATCTGGTTTTATCTAACATTCTTTCCTACTTTGAAAGACGCATTGTAATATTACCCTATTATTTCTTAACTTAAAATTTCTTATCTTTGTTTTCCATCTCGTTATCTATTCTCTACCTCTATCATGATTTACCTTTCATCCATCTTTATTCACTATAACTTCTTCTTTAACTTACTTATCTTCTTAACTATTGAATATTTCTTTATCTACACAACTTCATATCCATCAATCCACTATATCGCCTTCCGTTTCTTGACATTTTCATGGTAATTCATCTTACCAGCAGATTTACCATTCTCCAACTTTTCTTCTACGTATGCACCTTTTACTACCTCTTACTATATAACCTCATGCATCAAATTACCTATTCCTTCGCACATTCTAAAACTACACACATCCACTAACTACCTTTCTTCATTTACTGTCAATGTTTTATGCAGATTTTCGAAAGTTCCCCCACCACACTCTAGTCACTTTCATCTCATCAGTTACGAAAGCACCATCCCTATTCATTATTCTATGCATATTTGTTTTTTTTCTTTATATATAATATATATTATATATAATTTATAATTATATATATATATATATATATTATAATATATAATATTATATATACTATATTATATATATATATACTATATTATATACTTATTTATTATAATATAATATAATATATATATATAAATAATATATATATAACTTATATATATATTATATATATATATATATATATTTATATAATTATATTATATATATATATATATATATATCTATATATCTATATAGGCTATCATATATTTATATATTATATATATTATATATATATATATATATATATATATATATATTTCATATAAGAATTTTTTAGCTTGATCGGGGGTAGGTCAATTGGGCTTTCAGCATTCAAAGAAAGTCGAACAAAAATGTAACGGACTAAAAAGAACGAAGAAAAAAATAATAGAGGAACTTTAAATTCGGAGCGTTACATGCACAAGTAAAAATGAAACGAGTTCCGTATTACTTCCGTTACTGAAAAACTAGTTCCGTTAGTAACGGGAGTAACGGAGCAACGGATCGTGCCCACCTCTGTATATATATATATAAATATATATATACTTAATATATTATAATAATTATATATATAATATATATTATTATAATATATATATATATATATATATATATATATATATATATATATATATATATTATTATTACTATATTTTATATATATATATATATATATATATATATATATATATATATTTCTTTAATATTTCCTGTAACAACAGATCAATTCCCGAATCTCTCTCTCTCTCTCTCTCTCTCTCTCTCTCTTTCTCTCTCTCTCTCTCTCTCCTCTCTCTCTCTCTTCTCTCTCTGCTCTTCTCTCTCTCTCTCTCTCCTCTCTCTCTCCTCTACTCCCTCAACGCCCCGTAAATCATCATATTTCTATGGAGTCTCGATTTAATAATTTTTTTGAGGATCATCTTCAGGAACTGTTTTTTTTTTTCCAATTATTCGCAAATATAATTTTTTTCATTGTGTGTCCAAGGTCTAAGAATAGTTCTATTATTCTGAGATGAGTGGCCGGGGTAATTAGGAGATGGAAGGTAAATTTTCAAATTAATTAGAACTTTCTTCAAACTTGCTGCATTTTAAAGAGGAAATTTTTTTTTTTGAAGAAAGATTGATAGACTCTTCCGATGAAAAAATTCCAAAGACAGAAATAAATTAATGTAGTAACTGTTTCTTAGTATGCAAAAAAAATTTTTTTTTTTTGAAGTTTTTGCGGAAAATATAACTGCTTATAAGGTAAACAGAAAAAAATAGTCTTTTTTGAAAAATAATTAAAATGTTACTCCTAAAAAAGAATCTTCTATAAATGAAAATGTTTTAAAAGAATTGTGGTGATAATGGGTTACTATACTATATCAGTTTAGATAAATAAATAAATAACTAAATAAATAAATTAATAAATAATTAATAAATAGATAAATAAATAAGTTATTAAAAAGATTAATTAGTTAGTTAGTTAATAAATTAATAATTACCTACGCTTTATTTTTCTACTCTACAGAAAATATAAAGACATTTTTAATGTAAATGCATTGAAGGAACAATAAATAACAAAGCTAGGAATACCATATTTGTATTTTGTATTAATTATTTGATAAAAAAAAACACTAAAAACCAATATAAGATGATTAAAAGATAAACTACAAATTCACGTGTGCCATGTATTCAAATCGATAAAGCCATCAATATATCAATAAATAGATTTTCGAAATATCGATATTCGATAATAATCATTTATATGCAGTAAAATAAATAAACTCACCATTACTCACGGTTTGGAGGGTACTGAGGCGGATTCGTGTGCCATGTATTCAAATATTTGGAACACAAACATATTTCAAATATTGGTATATTGAATATCTGTATCGATGAAAGCCCCATTTTCACGCTCATACCAAAGTTAACTTTGTTCGTACTTCATATTTTATTAAAATACTTAATATTTCATTATATTTATACTTAATATTTTATTATATATTTTATTTAATTGAAGTTTGGTTGATTTATGTATCAAATAAGATATTCACAGATTTGTTTTGCTTTCTGTAATGCATTTATGTTAAAAATGTCTAAATAGTTTCTATATATAGTAGAAATAAGACTTGTGAACGTGGGACAATAAAATTACCTAATTAGCTAATTCTTATAAAAAATATATTTGCAAGTTTTCTGCATTTAAACTTAGTCATATTTAATTATTTAACTTTATAGTATTGTGTAACCGACTGTTATTAATTGCTGCATTTTAAAAAGATGTTTGACAGTACTCTATAGGAGTTTGTGGTGTTGGTGTTGGTTTTGAGGGGTGTGAGGGTGTGATAGCCTCTAAAATTTCAAAATGATTTAAGCTGTTAGTAATAAAAATAAATATTAAAAAATGGACATATGACTTTAATCAATCGATAAAAACGAAACGATCTTAGAATCAAATAATATTTGGTCTTCAATTTTGGAATTTGTAAAACGAATTGATGCCAACAAGGAGGGAGGCAAAGACAATTAAAACCTTTTAATATTCTGATTTTTTTTAATAAAAAGAGCTGATCACCCTCGTTCAAAATAACGAATATATTTTCTTTCGGATAGCGTGTGAGTTGTTAGTGTCACTTGAGCATGAGCACCTAGATATACTGCTGTTTGAGCATGAGTTTCACCTGACTATAACTTGAGAACGAGCGTCCCGAGACCATCTCTTGCATGCTTGTTTAGCGTCTATAACAGAGCTCGTATGTGTCGCGACTTTCGCTTGAGCACAAGCATCCTAC
>JABUQX010038816.1:0-2500 GCA_015478945.1 Trachelipus rathkii
GCTAAGTTAAAATATTAATCACGAGTAATCGATATATTAGTGACGATCGTTACATTTAGGGACGGTAATACGTGGATACGCTCTCTCAATCATGATGATAAAGTAAACTAATATTATTATACTATATATACAGTGGACACTATACTATACCCATCATATAAGGTATAACATATAGATCATGTCACCTATGACAATTTATGGCTTGTTAATGATTTAATATTTATAAGTGCCCTTTTGCCACAACGTGGCTCCAAAAGCTCTATCTAATTTAAATTCAGGATGCTTATCTATATGTACGTAATAGTATATATCAGAAATTATTATCCATATAAATACTCTATATGAGATAAATAAGATATATAGAATAATACTCTTTTAATAAGTACTACGATAACATAGCAAAATATACCAATGACATAGATAGTAATTGAGACCTAAAATTTATAATATATAAACTATTACCCATGGATTAATCGTGATATGTATATAATATACCTAATCATTAGTTATAATTTAGGGTAGCTATACCTACTTATCAGAAGGTAATAATTTGAGAAATTATGTAGAACATGTATATACTTATTCTGATAAACTATGGAAATGTACCTAGCTCACTATTTATATTTATACTCTACCTCACATTTTGGTCTTAGGGGGTATATACAGTATTATTGATATGATTGAATTATGGTCATACATCATTACGGTAGTGGACATGTCAGTTGCATGATGTATTACTATAAATAGTATAGACGGGTATACCACATTCTCGAATGTTCGCGCTCTTTTTACGATATCTAAATCTGATGAACCAATACTGTGTCGTTTCGCAGCGAGGTATTTGAGGGAGTGTACAGATGATCTACGTATCTATGGTACTTAATGCTGGAAAACAGTCAATTTTATGCATACGATCTCACAGCTTTGATGGCTTAATACATGACTTTAGATAACGGAACGCTAAGCTCATCAATGTATATATACTCAATATCACTAGATGTAAAAGAACATTTAGGATTAGAGTCCTAATAATTTTGAGAGCAAAGGTGTGTGACACTACTGAGCTACCTCAAATTATCAGTTACTAGTTAGTGTATATATTAGGTAACATATTTATCATAATCATACGTGAGATTGACAGAGTACGAAATATAAATATTGAATTATCTAAGATGACATGAATGAAGATAATATAATTAAATGCCTTTAGTAAACTGGTAATAGAAGTATTTAGTTAGGTGTATCTAGCCTGTAATGAAAACTTAGCTCATGCGTAAATTTCGGGATACTCAGCTATATATAACAGACTCTGGTCTTTTATCTTCACGAAGCTTCTCCTATATTAGTATCTGAGGATGTTATCGAGTCAAATGGACATTGGATAGCAGTTGAGTTAATATATAAGTATAAAAATAATGTTGTATATTTCTTTGACTCTCTGCATTTAGATTTTATGAATATGTTAATCATTTATGTTAACTATACTATTTCTATAATAATAATATAATAATAGGGTATTCATTTTATGTATAAAGTACCAAGTTATAAGTTTTACCTGTAACTAAACCTATCAATTATTCATTAATTTTATATTGTAGGTGCTATATATCATGTATTTATTTCATATATATGTTTTTTAATATAAGTGTTTCTTTTAATAAACTTGTAATATATTTTTGATTACTATTAATATAATTTATATGTAATATGAGATTTATATATAGTTATAGGATCATATATGTTATAATAAACGTACTTTAAATATTATATAGAATAACTCTTGGTTATTTACTTTCCTACTTGGTTTATCCATATGAGAACTTTTATATACTAATATGAGAAATATATGACTATATGATACACTGATACTTAATAGTATACATATTAGTGATATACAATAGAATCATAGATACAGAAGCCGGTTGGCGGAGAGGGTGAGCAGTTATGATTTATACTGATATAGGGTGATATGTTTAAATAACATAGTATAATTTATTATACGTTATATATATATATAACAAATGAAAAGTATATAATATAGTATTAATGAGTCATGAATATTACAATGTAAAATTAATATAATATATAATATATAAAAATAATATAATTTTTGAATAAAAAATTTAGTTTGAATAAATACAAAAGCTCAACTCGTAAAGTTTAAATAATTTATAATAATAACCATTATATATAATAATAGAAAATATAATATACTAATTTAGTCTTATAATATTTATAGGTTTACGATAACTATTTCCCATATACTCAGATATATATATAATATATATATATATATACTCACTTATATATATATATTATATATATATATATATATAAGTATATATATTATATATATATATATATATAATATTATTAATATATATATATAAATATATATATATATAATATAATATATTATTATTATATATATTAATATATATATATATATATATATTATAATTATATTTATATATATATTATATATAGTATTAATATATAT
>JABUQX010038816.1:7500-12500 GCA_015478945.1 Trachelipus rathkii
CCACTTTGAAATATAGCTTTGCTATGCACAAATTTATATACTTCTTATTTATCTTTTAATTGCCGATGGTGACACTCGGCATGCTTTCGAATGAATCCTCAAATGTGTGCTATGACACAACTGATTACTCCACTAATACTGTCGCACTTATCTTAAAATTTTCACCAATATGACATTTCGAATAATCTGTTGCATTATGCTGGTCACATATTGTTGATAAGTGCATTTACGAGATTAATGTAAGAATTCACTTGAACCCATTTTGCACTACTTTATGTTCAATAATCATCAGGATATCTTTCTTCGAGTTTCACATCTGCGAGTAGATTGCTACCTTCTGCGAAAACAAATTTCCTGTATACATGTTTATACACTCACATTGAGAGACGTGTATATATTTATAATGATATAGACTGTTACTACTTGAATATTTAGCAGTGCTGCATTGCTTTTAGGAGATCGCAGTGCTATTTGCTATATCACACATATCAAGATATAAATTAAGAGATATCTATACACTTATATCATAATTTCCTCAGTGACTCCACATGATCGACTTCATCAGAGTGTAAGTCTGTCGTGCACTCTATCTGAGAGATCATGTATGAGTTAACTATATTATACATATAGAGTGCGTTAGTAACGAAAGACTATAGAACGTGTTTTCGGGATACGTGACTCCTCAACAAAGTGTGTGATGGGATTCAGGATAAAAATAATTACATATTTTAAGCCTATTCGACATATGATATATTTATTGGTGTATCGTGGCATACATTATAACGGTGCACTATTATACGAATTACTACAATTACAAACAGCGAGTACTCTATATACAGAATATACTATCTCAGTTCGAAGACAACCACACGAATATGAAAGAAAGAAGTATAACACATACGATCTAGCAACAATGACCATCTCACCTGCTTTTAATCGTCATAAAAGTGCACGCTCTCTATAGACGAAACGCAGCTAGCAACAGAGCGAGCTGCACCAGATATAAGACTTCACTCTTACTACATAAGTACAATAGTTTATGCTAATTTTATTAATATAAAAAATGACATCTACAAGTAGAAGATATGATCCTCAATAATAATTTAACTATTATCAGAACACTTATGAGCGATAAATTCTCCTTAACTTAATATTTCAGCCATCGAAAAGTAACAAGCAATATAACACTAGGAAAAAGGTGCGAAAGAGAATAGATTTTTATGCACTAACATATATTTTTAACAGAATTCATATACTCCAGAGTTCATACGTGAGTGTGTAAGTATACCTTACATTGTTAATGGTATGCTTCTGCTAGCACAGTTGTGTGATTAATAATAGGAATTTAGAAGCGAATAAGCGAGCCTGCTGCAGCACTAATTCTGGGAAATGGCACATAATACTTTTGAAAAGTCACAGACCCTCTTCTAACATAGATTTTACGCACATAGGCTCTGCGGAGAAGCATCATAGAACGTTAAGTGTGTGAGTTTTATCTAGTTTGCATCAGAGGCAGTTTGACAATGAGAGACGTCATAGCTAAACTAACTTGTACTGGTGTCGTGAGATTATATGATGATCGCTCATATACTATGTTTTAATGACTCGACTATTCTCACATTGTTTATTCCGTTGCTCTTTATTGCACGATATTATCTATATTGCTACTATAATTCTCTGTTGAGGTCTCGTCTCTGTTGCTTAGTTGTGCTGAATATACTGGTATCATGCTTGCAGTGTCATGGTGGCATTCTCATATATAGTATCGAATTAGTTGTTCAGTGCATTATTATTTAATGATATAATTTGTGTCTAATTATCGTCTATTTGAGGGAGTGCATCTATATTTCAGCTTTTTCCGCTATCACATGCTCTGTAAATTGTCTCTTCGCCTAATATACTCGTCTACAGAATAGAATATGAAGATAGATACGGAAATCCGATTTAGTGAGATAATAGTAGTTCTCTATAATTATGTGCGTTATCTAGTATAAATTTGAAAAACTCATCACTTCATATACACATACATACCCTCTAGGACTCATGCTCATCTTGAGTAGACAATCACATCACACTCACATCATCGCGAGGGCACACTTAGACAGAGTCGGAAAATTATATATCGTTGAATTATTCAAAGATAATGCAAGAAAGAAATAATTAATGTCTTGTAGATAGCGAAGACAAGATTTTAGGAGTTCATTCGCCTCATGTAAAAATGAACTAAGCGTCTGCGAAATTGGCATACGACTCTGGTCTTATCTTCACCACTACAGCTCTTATATACTCCCTCTAAGATGATGATTATATGAGCTATATGAGACATATAGGATATTAGCAGTGTAATAAGAATAAAGTTAAGTAATGATTGTACTATTATATATATTACCTAATAATTACTACTGTATACATTAGATTTTATGAATAGTAAATCATATCATTAATAGTAATACATACTTTTTTATAAAATTATAATAATGTTCAATATATATGTATTAAGTAACTATATGTTTCCTTGTACATAACTATCCAGTTCTAATATTATATGAGTGTAATACTAGTGTATTTATTATTATTATTGTTTTTTTTAAATAATAGTATTCTTTTAATAAATACTATAGTGATATAAATATATTTTGATAGTCTCATAAATTATGTATATATATAGTATCAATGACTTATTATATATATGTATTTGATCACATCATTATGTTATTAAAGCTATTTAAATATAAATAACCTTGTTTATACTTTTCCTCACTACTTTATTCAAAGTAATACTTATTTATTATACTAATATCATATAGAAAATATATGACTTGAAACAATAGATATATATAGATCAATAATATAGTAATAGTCACTAGAATGGACACGAAAGGGTGGTGGAAGAGGGCATAGTTGTTGATATTTACTGAGATTTAATAGGGTTATGTTAAAAACTAGTAAATTTTTACGTTATATAAACATTATAGAATTAAAGTATATATAATATTAATATAAATTATTTATAGTGTAGATAATAAATATAATAAATTTAAATAAAATTATAATATAAAAATAACTAATATATTTATTATCTGCTATATATAAAAAATATTTAAGTATATGAAAAATACAAATAATAGCTCACTCGTGAGTAAAATGATTGAAAAATTAATACTAATACTAACCTTATAATATAATAATAATAGTAAAAATATAATAATCTACAATTGTCTTTAAAATTATATATATTTTATACCGAACATTAATTCACTACATACCTATACTATATATTATATATTATATATATATTTATATTATATATATATTATATCACATATTATATATATATATCTATATATTAAATAAATATTATATTTTAATATTTATAAATAATTATATATATAAATATAATAATTATAATTAAAAATAATATATATATATATATATATATATATATATATATATTAATAATATATATATATATATATATTAATTATATATATATATATATATATTTAGCAATATATTATATATATATATATATATATATATATATATTTTTATATTATAATATTATATAATATATATAATATAATAATAATATATATATATATTAATATATTATATATATATATATATATTAATAGTATATTATATTATTATAATATATATATACTATAATATTATATATATATATATATATTTATAGTGATTACGCAATCACTCGCACAAATTCTAGTGTACGCTATGCAGTGTTAATGGGGTCGTCAACCCATTTCACAGATTTTTATAAGAGAATCACCAGGAATTAATATATATACTCTAAAATAAATAATAATTAATTGTAGAATACGCAAAATCTTCGCTCTCACTTAGGTAAAAAAAGTTACAGCTTACACATATATACTATATATATATATATATATATATAATATAGTGCTAAAACTTCAAATGCTTTTTCATATTTTGATCTATCAAAGGTTAGGTCTGATTTACGGTTATATACTCCTCATCTACTTCAGGTATGATAAATTTAATGTATAGGTATATATACACAGAAAATATTTGTATATTAACAATTGATTATAACCTGACTAGGATGGCCTAAACAGAGCACGAGACCAGCACATAATTTACTTTTCTGTGATATATACATATGTCTATTGTATAATATTTTAAATACTTTTGAAAGGTATGTAACTATTTTTTCATTTTTATATTATTATAGCTCTTCTTATTAATATATTTCAACGTATTTATCTCATGGTGATTTAAAAAATAATTCATATATCTTTTATAAGAAAATTTCCTATTGTAGGTATATTTTAATACTCACACGATATATTTGTCGAGTCATATATAATTATTTTTTTCATAAAGAGTAGCGACGATTTTCGTTTTCATTATTTTGAAGTATTAATATTTATATTTTGAGTATATATCCTGTTGATATTTTTTATTTAAAATATTAGGGGTGAATACCTAACTCTGCACTAGCTATTTCATACTATTCTCATATATACAAACCTTTATATTATATAATATAATATATATATATATATATACTATATATATATATATATATATTATATATATATTATATATATATATTATAATAATATATATATATATATATATATTATATATATATATATATATATATATATATATAATATTATATATATATATATTATATATATATATATATAAAGCCTACTCCTAATAGTAATAGGTGGATAGAAATTAGAATATACACTGTTATTATACACTCTGCTCTGATGTATTAGTGATGACAGAAAACTAGTCATATATACTATTAGATAAAATAATTATGGTGATTATGCTAACTCCCTTATATTAATATATGAATATACTATAGATAATATTTATTTATTATTATACATACTTTAATACTATATATATAATATATATAAAATACCATTACTCCTAACATAATTATATATTAAGTTTTTATTTTAATAATTAATTAGATATATATTAATATAATAGTT
>JABUQX010038816.1:30000-32225 GCA_015478945.1 Trachelipus rathkii
ATAGATTATCTATGGGAAAAATATTTTCTGATAAGTTTCGTATACTTTTAGAAACTTCTTTTGGTTAAATTCTTCAAAGAATCTGATAGTTTATTCTTTGAAGACATAAAAAAAATAAACTTCAAATAGTTTCCAGAAAAGGGTTCATTCTTTAAGAGACTTACATTGAAGATGAACTTTGAACAAAATTTTTAAAAAATAAATAGAAATATTTATTCCTTCTAACTTAAATAAATTAATAGATTATAATTAAAACTCCACTACCATGAAGAGGGATAGTGAAGATAGAGAAAAAGCCGAAAGAATGTTACAGCGACTAGCTTATATGTATACCAACATTGAGGAAGCTTTAGAGTATTATACCTGGCTTCGTAATGAACCAAGTTTCCTACCAGAGGAACAAACAATAACTACTTCTAGTTATAGAGATAATGAGGATATTGAAAGACAATATTCCTTCAGAAGTCCTACTGTACCCTGGACAATAGATAGAACCGTCCCAACAGATGGAGATATGGGCTATATTTTTTCAGAATGTCCTAATGACATATATAACCCTGTCAATAATTTTAGTGTATATCGTATGCAGTACCCTCCTTTAGAATTACCGCCAAGAGACTACAATGATTTTGGTTGGTTTATTGATATGGAAATATCAGAAAATTCCGATTTTGAAGAAGATTTGGAAGATTCAGTAGACACTTTATCTTTGTTAGAATGGCTGGAACAGCCCGAAACCATGGACTATATTATGGGTATTTCTAACGATTATGAATCCCAGCAGAATTTCTTAGCAATGGTCATGAAATGGAGGATCATACTTACTGTGCCCTTATGAATAATTCTTCATCAGAAGTTGACGATGTAATGAATCATTTTATTCAATTATCTCCTTCAAGAGATACAGATAGTAATATTTCTTCTGAGGGACAAATAAGAAGACAAGCACTGGTAAATCCCCTATCAGGAGGCTCTAGTGAGAATGAGCTCCTGAGAAACCCTTTAAACCATTTCATGAATAATGATCATCAAGATATAGAAGATTATAATTACTGTACTCTAATGAATAATTCTTCATTAGAAGCTATTGATTTAATGAATCACTATGTTCAATTATCTAATTTAGGAGATATCGAAAGTGATATTTCTTCTGAGGGAACTAGAAGACGCCAAATACTTATGAATCATCTATACGGAGGCTCCATTGAAAACGAGCTCCTAATGAACCCTTTAGACCATTTCATGAATAATGACGATCCAAACCTGGAAGAATATCCATATGGTTTTGATGATTCCGAGGTTCAAATGCTAGAATATTTTCCTTCTATATTAACTCCAATCATAGAGATAATTGAAGAAGAACCAGAAGACATTGTTATTGTTATAGAAAGAATACACCTCCTCCCACAACAATCAAAGAATATAGGAATATTACAAGGAAGATAACAAACCTTCCTCCTGTTGGTCAAAACAAAACACAAAGTTTGGAAACTGGGTACAAACGATAAAATAATAGTACAATTACGTTTAAGAAATTAACTCATTTTTATTTAATGTGATGAAAAATACTGTTGAGAAAACATTCTCTTGAGAGGAGAACAACAATTTTGTTTTTTTTTAAATAAAAAACTTTAAATATTAATGAAAGAAAGTTGCAGATGGATATAACAGACAGATAATTACCCATCCTTTAATACATTTTAGATTTTAAATCTTTTAGAAATATTTATTTCTGTTGTTTGTGCACAGTTTCTTGAGCCATTTTATCTTTTAATGGAAGCAACAAGTTCCTTTACCTGTTAGACCTTTGGGGATTTTACAATTTACACATGTTATTAGAAGCTTATTGTTATAATAGTTTTAACAAACAATATAAAATATGCCTGCTAGACAAATTAAAGTTACCTCTTAGCGCATGAATCACAATCATGTTTTCTACAAAAATTTCAATTTTGCTCCCACTGATACATGCAGGAAAAACAACACAAATTTTAAGGAATAAAACAAGATAGAGTATATAGTATATATAGAAGAGGTATATATATATATATATATATATATATATATATATATATATATATATATAGTAGTATATATATATATATATATATATATATATATATAGAGGTATATATATATATATATATATATATATAGTGGTGCATGAAGCATGATAAATGGAAAATTGTTAAATACCTAAATGGATAAATAGTGGCCAATGAGGG
>JABUQX010038817.1:5000-7500 GCA_015478945.1 Trachelipus rathkii
GTGAAGAATCATTGGAAAGGGGCATGTAGGGAAAGCCGAGCATAAAACAGGATGTTAGGAACATCATATGCAGTAGTTTTAAGGCGACAAATGTTTTCGAGAAACGAGTAAACAAGTTTAATCAAAAAAGTTTGGGGATAAAAGGCTAAAGCTAGTAATAATTTACGGAGAAAAGGTGATTTCCTTCAATGGAAGAAACTTCAATCAGAAAACAAATAACAAAGCTTTATGTGTATGCCTGACCTTAGATGCAATATTTTATGATTAAAGGAAAGAAATAGAAATCGAAATCCCGAGAAAGGGTAGCTTCACCCTTTCTGGAAAAATTAAAGTTTCAAATTTCTTTTTTTTTTTAATTTTGCATGGAAAAAATATTATATATATATATATATATTATATATATATATATATATATATAATATATATATATATATATATATATATATATATAATATATATATTATATATTATATATAATCCGCAATTTGTCTGATAGTTTTCCCCTATCTATCTGACCTACTATAATTATGTTTTTATAGGTGTTTTTGGACACCATTTTTTCAGATAGAAATGCTGGGTTTGCGTTCGTTGTTTGTTAAAACCGCAAAATCGTAAAAATGCTCACCAAACTTAAGGAATTTCTTTAATTCTATAAGGTTCTATTTTCCTGTGATTGCGAAATTTAGCACGTTCTTACGAAAATGGCTGTAAACTCCATCACAATAGTTGATAAACTTTTTTTGTAATATAAACTATTTGTTATTAGTTTTTATTTCTGTTTGTTCCAAAACCACGTGCTCCATCACAACAGCTGATTTCAATTGTTTTGCAAAACAAAAGTAAAACTCGTAAGAAATCGTGTGTTCATTTTTTGCAACGAAATTCAGGCATTAGTACAGGCAATCAGGAGTGCCAAAAAAGTCTTATGGATATTAAGTGTAGGTTTAAGTGTTTTTATATAAAAAGATTCCAAATTTATTTTCATCTGTAAAAGCATTTTGAAGAATGGAGAATTTTTGAAGAGATATAGGGTGCCTATGGAGGTCATAGTGATCTCTGACAGCTAAATTCTCTGGTTGAGAGTTGGGGGAGATTAGTTTTCGAAAGGAAACGCCCAATGGCTGTTGAAGGCTCGCATCTTTAGTTATTGGAAAGTTTGACGTACATAGTCGATGTTACAGTTTGGCACATTTATATTTTGTAAACGATGCGTATCGTTTAGAACATGGGACTCTTTCGTTAATCTTAAGAGGAACTGCTTTCAAGTTGTTGTTAATAAAAGGTATAAGAAACTTGATTGTGGAAAGTTTTTGGTTAAGATATTTCTAATCTGAAAGTGAAGATCAATGGAAAGGGTCCTATGTAGGAAAGCCGAGCATAAACAGGAAGTTAGGAACATCATATGCAGTAGTTTTAAGGCGACAAGTGTTATCGAGAAACGAGTAAAAAAAAAGTTTATCAAAAAGGTTTGGGGGATAAAGGCTAAAGCTAAAAAAATAGCGGTAAGAAAATTTACGGGAGAAAAGGTGATTTCTTCATGGAAAAACTTCCCAATCAGAACAAATAACAAAAGCTTGTGGTATGCGGAACCTTAGACCTGCAATTTTATGATTAAAGAGATAGAAAATGACAAGAAATTATTCCCAAGTAAAGTATTAGTGGCTTTGCGATAAATAGAAGTAGCAAGTCCACTAATACCTTTACATGTACTTTATTTCTTTAGTTCTATATCCTTTAATCAATAATCGTAAAGAATACGCAGCGTTTGCCCGATAGAAGAATTTTAGTTATTTTCTTTGATTTTTTAAATTAGACAGTTTTCGTTTTGTCATGTGTCCATTTTGTGCTTACGCTCGGTAAAGAAAATGCTCACAACAGTTTTAGTAGTAAATTTCCGTGTTTTCAGGGTTTCAACACTTTCCTGGAAAGTCAGGGGAAAAAAAATCAGTCAGGGAATGTTTAAGATATGCTGAAAGTCAGGAAAATTTCAAAAAAGTCCGGAAATTTTAAAATTTCAAAAACATATGAAGAATGATCCATAGACCAAGTTACATTATTTTTGATATGATTTCTTTTTCCCTTACTTTATCAATTGTGTAAATGAGAGATGTATTTTATAAGTGAATGAAAAGGAGATGGGCGATGAACGACATCCCATAAATCTATTTTCATCCTGTTTCTTTCTATTTTTAAGTTCACTTACCTACTATTCTTCCTATCTGTCTGTAGAGGGTTGTTCCAAGTTCATCCTTCGGATTGAAGGTGATTGGTATATGGATGCGTATTTTAGACTGTATGACTTAAAGACTTAATCTGTTTATAATCTTTTTCTCTTTTAGGGATTATACTTTTTTTTTTTTTTTTTTTTTTTTTTTTTTTTTTTTTTTTTTTTTTGAGGTTGACGAAGTGATTGGATTTTTGTGCAGTTGACAGCCAAAAATCTCTCAACACCAACAAACCATTACAAAATGTTTCTGTTCAAAACAAAGATGTATTTCTA
>JABUQX010038817.1:12500-28352 GCA_015478945.1 Trachelipus rathkii
CTGTCTATTTTCTACTATGAAAAATTTTTATTGGTCTCTGAATTATCAAATAAGATTGGTAAATTAGTTGTAGACTTGTATCAGGTCCCCTCTGAGAAATCGCCTTTCTACAAGAAAACATTCCTAACTCCTTCAGCCTTCCCCCAGCGGACAACCGGTCACGGCCATCCTGAATTCTCCTTTTGCTCCTAATGTTGCACTCTCTCTACAAATGATCTAAAGTCTTTCTTAATAAAGGGACCAAACTTGTGCAACAATACTCCTATACTGGCCTAACCATAGATATTTAATACCCGTTACTTAATTACTTTCCTTTCTCCATTGTAAACAACATTGGATTAATTATGCCCAGTCATCCTTATAGCTTTATTTCTAGCTTTCCAAACACTGATTAGCTTTACTTTCAAAAATTACTGCTTATAATCAACTAAAATCTTTTTTCTTGGTCCGACAGAACTCAAGCCAATCCCCCAATTCATATCGTTAGTTAAGACTTTTTATTTGAGTAACCTAGGTGAAGGACCCTTACCTTTTTACTATTAAAATTCATTTGCCACTTTATTTTGCCCACCCAAGAAGTTTAACAAGATAATTTTGAATCTTTATGCATCCTTCACTATTTTCCTAACTGAGGTGCCACTTTAGTATCAATCTGAAAACTTACAGAAACCTTGCAATTTAAGTTCCCTGGTCTAAAATCATTTAATATATATGAGGGAAACAATAAGGTGGCCCCAGCAACTGCGAAACCCTGTGGGACAAGGCAGGGGCCACTCTTCACTAATTTCCCATGAAAATGATTTTATTGCCATTTAGTTGTACAAAATCTGTTTCTATTTCGCAAACACTCCTTTAACCCAACCATGTACCCTGCCACCGTTTACCACATTGCGCAATACTTTTTCATCAGCCTTATGTTGGGAACCCTTATCAAAGTCTTTTAACTCTAAATAAGTTCTTAAATATACATATCAAAGCTGAATCTCGGTCCAATGCAGTCCAGTAATGTATTCCATAATCCTAAAATATCCTAATCTTAAACTCAGAAACACTTGTTCCAGCTGCTCACCAAACTAACATAACTCAACACCAGGAAATGTCCTCAACTCACACCATAAATTAATCTTATTACGTTACTTTTAAACCCCTCCTTTTATATACACCCTGCCAAATCTCTCAACCAATCCTCTCAAACTCTCTCAGATTCACCCCACAAAACCAAATCCTCCTCATACTAATAGGTAGGCGTCCACCACTCACTGTTCTTCCATTCTCAAAATCAATTCTAACACCATCTCTTTCAATATAATCAGATTGTTTATTTAATATTAAAAATCATCATGCCTTATATAATTTCGGTAAATATCTAGTATTTGAAAAATAGTTTTCTGAAAAATTTTGCTAAAGTTCAAAACATTTCTAAAGTTTAAGAAAAGTAAGTTAAGTTTTTTAAGAAAAAATTGTGTTAGTGGCAAGCCTTTCTGGCATAATTCCAGAAGCTTGCCACTAAAGAATTTTCTTAAAAAACTTAAACTTAACTTTTCTAAACTTAGAAATTTTTTTGAAACTTGGAAAATTTTTTCAGAAATATATTTAGATTCAAGATAGCTAGATATTTTACCCTACTATCAACTTGATATTTTGGTAATTTTAATATATATTGTAAGTAACTAGTCATTTCCCAAACATTGAATCTTTTAAAAAATTTAATAGAGCCTAATGCGAGAACATGGACAGACATACAAAATTCTAATACTTTAAATTATGACGCAGAAACATAATCTTTTCTCCAGTTTCTTGTATAATATTTCCTCAATTAATTGGCAAAATAATCAGCAGAAATTGACGATGAAACAAATGATTGAGAAAGAAAATATGCTGATTTTTGGATGATTGAATAATTAATTGCCCGCATCACTTTATATATATAATATATATATATATATATATATATATATATATATATATATATATTATATATATATTATATATTATAATATGATATATATATTATTATATATATATATATAATATAATATATAATATATAGTATTATATATATATATATACATATATAGTATATATATATAGTATTCTAAGGACGTCATGAATTAAGCTCAAAGTGGAAATTAAATTGAGTCTTTTCTGTTGTTTTATGGAATAATAGTATTTTCCCCTTCATGCGAAGGTTTTTGAAATCTTTCAAACTATTCTGAAGATACAAAATTTCCATCAGTAGGAGATTTTCTGTAATATTTAATTAGTTTTACAAACAGTGAATTATACATCTGCAATACCTGCACATCAACTAAAACAACATAGTCTTACACCATATACTACACGAACAATCTATATAACCTATAAAATCACACACACACTCCCTCATCAGGCTTCTAAAGTAAAGAAGGCTGACCCATTTGGATTTGTAACCTATCCCAGGTGGCTTAGAATTTCCAAATGAGTGAGCGAAGCAGGGCTTTTACATCAAGCTTAAGATAATCCCTGTGATCTGTGCACTCTTAATCCACTTGGTTAGGAAAATGTATACAATTCAATTTCCCCCAACCAAGCACCTACTGCAGTTGGTAATGAACACCCGATTCATGGGATAGAGGTTTGGTGGGTACAAATTAGTTAATTAATTAATTAATTCTATATTCTAATGTGGTCACCTGTTTTGTTTAACTCCTATTAGAAGTAGGCCTATATCATATTACAAAATTCTAAATATCGTAAGGAAGGTAGAAAAGTGTATTTCATGAATGAAATAAATGATGAATGAAATAAGTGGTTATAAATGGTAAATAATTTTGCTTTTATTTAGGTCTATTACCCTACATTTTTTTTCTTATAGGTAAAAATGGGTTTAAACTTAATTGTAAACAAATAATTTTATTGTTATTAATTATAGAACATACCTATGTGTTACTTATCTGATAAAGAAGAGGTTTTGTACGAAAAAAGTTATTTCCTGTCGTGATCGACTGAAGTGACTTTTATTGGGTTTGAAACTTTGAGTGTTATATTTCACTTTAACTACCAAATTTATATATTTACCAGTTTATGTAAATATTTTAAAATATATATATATATATATTAGAAATAACTTTTCTTTTCAGATACTTTAAACATTTTTGTGTAAAATATTTAAGTTAAAGAACTAATTTAGTCCGTTTTTATTTAATTCATACAGAGATATAAGATATTTTTGGATTAAGTTTTTATATTAGTTTTTTTGCCTAACTATACATTCCACATTTTCCAAAGTATTTTAAAATAATCTCAAAATCATGAGTGTGACAGGTAATTTATATATATATATATATATATTATATATTAATATATATATATAGTTGGTATAAAGAGTTATATATATATATATATATATATATTATATATATATATATATATATATATATATATATATATATATATATAAATGTATATATATATTTATATATATATTATGTTATATTATTATATATATATATAGTTGGTTATATTAAGTTATATTATATATATATATATATATATTATATATATATATATATATATATATATACCGATATATATATAGTTATAATGTAAGATATATATAGTTATATTATTATTATTATTATGTTATTATATATATATGTTATATGCTATATATATAAAGCAAAGAGTTATGAGTTAAGGTTATTGCTTCGTGTGGTTAGTTGGTTATTATTGTTATTAGCATATATATATATATATATATACCGTATATATATATTATATATATATATATATATATAATATTTATATATATATATATATATATATATATATATATATATATATATATATATATATATATATATATATATATATATATATATATATATATATATATATTTTTAGGTTTTAAAATGCATTCTTGATTATAATTTTCTTTCTCAGAATTTCATTTCCATATCTTCTAATTTAATTAATTAAATCAAACTTTTCAGGTAGTTAGGTTGATCAACCTGTATCACTAAGTTTCCCTCTGACTCTAATGTTAACAACCTCTTGAGGTTTTTTATCTTTGAAATAATATGAAATAAAGTTATACAAAATATTGAAAAAACTTGTTTGTTAAAGGGAAAGGCTCAAGGAATAATATATTTGTCTGTAGGATGACTATGAAGGTCAATTGAGACCTTTATCTGTATTTTGTTAGCTATAAAAAGGCTTTTAACATTAAAAAACCAGGTCTTGATGAAAATGTTAGTCAGGAAATGAATATGAAAGATTTTAAGAATACTTGAAAAAAAACAAAAATAGAAAAACAAACTAGCAGTTAAAAGAGGTTGAATCTAATGATAATTCATTGAGAGGGATGTCCAACAAGGTTTAAGTTCAGATTATTATGAGAGAGGTTAGTCACTTAGATTAAATAGATATAATTAACAAACATGTTAGATATGCTGATGATTGGGGTAGTTTTGGCAGGTTAGGAAGAAAAATTTCATCATTGACACATCTGCATTCATATTTATATTCACTCTTAAATGTTGTTGTGGATGTGTAAAATAATGTAAAAATATATATACTTTTATTTTTGTTTCTTGGGTAATTTATAAATACATGTGAATCACTCAGCACAAGCACTTTCTTACTTGAGTGTGCCATTTCTGGTTAAAAAGGAATGAATGATCACATTTACTTTGTTTTTTTTGATGATGGATAAGTACTGTAGCTACATTCCGTAAGTGAACTTTTCCCAGCATTTCATAACTGCTATCTTCACATGTTTTCAATCCTACCTTTCCTACCTCATATAAGTTGTGTGACAAGTGTAGACAGCTTGTCCATCTTTTTTAATGAGGATTTCCTCTTGTTATTCAAGGGGCTTATCAGTATTAGTATTATTTTTTTAATTCATTTGTTCTTGCCCTTTAATTTCTTTTTATGTAGTAATCTTATCAACTCACTTTTTTGAAAACTAAATCCTCAAAATATTCTCTAAATCTAGATATGCATACTTTATATATATATATATATATATATATATATATATATATATATATATATATATATATATATATATATATATATATATATATATATATATATATATATATATATATATATATGAGAGAATGATCTCTTTAATTAGCAGATAATCAAATTAATCACCTCTGGTACAATTATTATTATAGGAGGGTTTATTAAAGGTTATAGGTTTTCATTTCTTTATTAACATCCCTTCTTATTATTTTTGATCACAGATTATAATATAGGCTAATTCTCACTGTTACATAAAAAGGACATTGTCATCAACAATACTCAAATAAGTTTTATTTTATTATTTGATTCCATTAATCATATAATTTAGAACGATTGACAGGGTAGGGAGAAGTGTACTCCATGATCTTGCTGGCATCATAATCATCACTCTTGTATTATATTTATATCACTTGATCGATTCTGTTTCTTAAATAAATTTTACAAGAGATCTTATGGAAATATTAATAATGAACTTTTCACCTTAATTTTAATATTTATTATATAAAATAGGCTGCCAAAGGGTGCAGGCCCTTGGCGATTGATCAGCAATAATATCTTTGCTATAACTCCCAATCCTTCCTTGTTTCTGCAACTCTGTTTCAGCAAAATGCCAACTGGTGGAAAAGAAATGGCACTCATTGGTTCGTTTAATTTTAAATAAATAAAAAAAGTTATGTATTATTTTTAGAATGCATGCAATTTTTAGTTTACATAAATACACACAATTTTCTTAGAGGTATTGTTTACAAGCTCTTAATAGATGTGTACCAGAAATCCTCTCATAAGAACTTATAAACATATTTCATACTTTTTATATGGACCTAAGCTCAAGATTGAGCGCATGGTGCAGTGTTGACCCAGAGCAAGCAAGAACACCCAGCCTTATTTACATTAATATTTTATTAATTATTTTCATCCTACAGAGAAGAAAGTAATTTTTTCCATTTTCTTTCTCTTAAAATTTCAAAGTTGATCAGAATGTTCCTTATAATTTATCATACTTTGAGAACAAATTCATTCACAACTGTTTTTGTCGCCTTATTTTTTAGGCCTGACTTCTCGTGAATGACCTTTAGAGGTCTATTTGGAGATTAGTGCGTAGCTCCTCCCACTTCACAGGGTATATTGAACGAAAGTATTTTTTTTTCTTTTCATTTTTCTCAATTTTAATATGCTTTCATTTTAGTTTGAATGATACATTAGAACTTCTGCATATAAAACATCTTAGAATTATTTAAAACGATTAGGTCTTTCCATCCACATATATAATAAAATTTGTATATAACTAGATAATATAACCTAAAAATTTACATTTATTACAATTTCAGTCAGAGAAGAAACTTATTACTACCTATTAAAATTAATAAATAAAATACACAAAATGCTAACAAAAGAGTTTTCAAACATGCAAATTTTTCTTCAGACTCAAGGTCTTCACAATGGAAATTTTATTATCCTAACTACGTACCAAATTTCTTTCCTTAACAAGGAAATTTTTTTATAACCTAACAGTCACTTGTAAAAATGCTCACTTTACACATAAATCTGTTTCTTTATTCTACCCGTTTTAGCCTCCTGCCCACCCTGATTTTGGGGAATGGGAGAGAGACTTAAAGGAGACATCCATTCTCATTCAGTCATAAATGCATTACTCTCTGAGCAATAATTCGTATCTAGAGAAAGTTCATTTCCCTTTTACAATGCAAATCTTATAACTATTATGCATCAAAAAAATTTAATCCATCCGATTTTATCATTTACAATATTAGTAGGCAGCCAAGTTCCAATATCTTAATCATTATTAATTACAAATAATTAAAATTTCAAACAACACTTTTTGATATTTTATTATTGACAAACCTGGCTTGATGGGATAGAATTGCCTTCCTCGCTGACTGTTAGTGCGTCATTTGAAATGGGCAATTTTCAACCTTATTTCTTAGCTGGCGGCGAGGGTATTTTTGGGGGGTATGCTATACGACCTTCCCAGATTTTCTTCTCACTCAGCGATAAGGTTGAAAGTAGGAACTTTTTCGTTCTTGTGTTCATTTCTTTCCATATTTTAAAAAGCTTTTCTTAAAATGTCAGTTTTTTTTTTTTATGCTCTGTGATTTTAGTTTTTTGAAAGCCTCTTTGTTCTTTGTTTAAGGCTTTCTCGCGACTTTGCCAGCTTTGCTGTTTCACTGTTTTTCACGCTGACTCTAATTCAAGACTTTAATTTTTAATTAAAACCACTTGAATTTGTTATTTATTTAACCTTATTAATTATCACCACATAAATTTTTTGTTTTTGTTTTTATCAGCCCTTTATTAGAAGGTTTTTGGGGTTGATTCACTCTGGGGTCACCATATATGTACAAGAGGATGATCTCTAATTATTAGCAGATAATCAAATTAACCACCTCCCATACAATTATTATTATAGGAGGGTTTATAAAAGGTGATAGGTTTTCATTTCTTTATTAATATTCCTTCTTGTTATTTTTGATCACAGATTATAATATAATTCTCACTGTTATATAATAAAATGGACATTGTCATCAACAATACTCGAGTAAATTTTATTTATTATTTGATTCCATTAATCATACAATTTGAAATGATTGGTAGGGTGGGGAGAAGTGTACTCCATGATCCTGCTGGCATCTTAATCACCATTCTTTTGTATTATATTTTATTTACATCACTTATGATCAATTCTGTTTCTTAAATAAGAAACTTTGCAAGAGATCTTTTTATAGAGATAATAATAATGAACTTTTCACCTTAATTTTAATATTTATCATATAAAATAGGCCGCCAAAGGGTGCAGACCCTTGGTGACTGATCAGCACAATGTCTTTGCTGTAACTCCCAATCTTTCCTTGTTTCTCCGACTCGACTTCAGCAAAATGCCAACCAGTAGAAAGAAATGACACTCATTGGTTTGTTTAATTTTAAATAAATAAAAAAAATGAAAAGTTATGTATGATATAATATGTATGCAATTTTTAGTTTACATAAATATACACAATTTTCTTAGAGGTATTGTTTACAAGGTTTTAATAGATGTGTACCAGAAATCCGCTCATAAGAGAACGGTTTAGTTACACTTACAAACATGTTTCATACTTTTATATGAACTCCAACTCAGCCTGAGAGTTTGAGGCTCTTGGTATATATATGGTATGTTAGCAGCAGCAGGTGTTATTATATATATATATATATATATACGTTATATATATATATATATATATATATATATATATATATATATATATATTATATATATATATATATATATATATATATATATATATATATATATATATATATATATATGGTTATGAAAAGTTATTTTTACTACAGATATATATATGGATATATACCGCATATATATGTGGTAGAAGTAGTAGCAGAGCATATTGGGTTATATATAATATATATATATATAGTTATATATATATATATATATATTACATATATATATATATATATAAGAAGAGTACATATATATATATATATGGTGCATATATATATATAGTATATATATATTAGGGTGGGTCAGAAAAAATTCATTTTTTGAGTATCGAATTCTAATAGGCTGCAAAAGTTGCATATTTGTATGCTAATTAACAAAACATTAATGAAAAAAAGTCATATTTTTGATCTTTGGTTCGCTCAAAGGTCTGAGTTTTTGAAAAAATGACAAAACTGCAAATTTTACCTTCATGCTCAAAATATACAGATATGTTTCGTGGCTTTTAATAGCGTCTAAGTACTTTATTTTAGTTGCCTGATAACAGAAAATGATATGTAAAAACCATGCGCCACATTTTGAGTTCATGCAAAAGACTTAAAATTTTAGAATTAAAGTGAAAAAATGGGGTTTTAACCATTTTGCAAATGGCCGCACTGTGGTATTTTAAATTATAAAAGGTGATCTTCTTAATAATTTGTTAATGTGAGTGATTGACTGATTGCATACATTCTATTTTGATAAAAGTTCGTCATTTTTCTGCTTTTTGCCCACTTCACATTTTTTTATAAAGTGTCTCAGAACTCACCACGAGGTGGTGGTTGCAATTTGATTCCACCCACACCCTATCCAACCAATTAGGGTGTCTTAAATTATATTGATTTAGTCAAGGATGTCATCTAAAATTCAGATTTTTGATCAAATTTTGGGAGCAAAGTTGCTCTATTGTAGCCATCTCTCAGTTCTTGTCCACACTTTTTCTGCAGAGTTTGTGACAAGTTTGACGCATCTTTCAACAGCTTTAAAAAATCAAACTCAGGCTGAGTTTTATTTTGCAGAACTGATGAAATAGTCTGTTGTCAAGCTTTCCATCATTGGAGGGGCAACAGCTTACATTTTGTGAAATCTATCAGCTCATGTAGTCTGTGGCATTGTGGCGAATCCGACACAGCAAATTTCGCAACTGACACGGATAGCGAGGTGGAGGGTTTCTAGGCCTCCTGTTAGTTCGTTGGTGAAGCTCTTACGTGTTACTCTCGCCACCCGGTGCAGCTATCGCTGGGTTCGATCTGATATAGTATCGGACTTTGCCCGTTGGCCCGCGGTGACTATTCTCCCTTGAAAAGCCAACCCCTGGCAGAAAAACCCGTCCTGCCCTCTCCCGTTCTCCCGACTCTGCTCCTATGCGGGAATGAAGCACTTTGATGGATTTTTCCTCCCGCCCGACTCCTCTAAACGCGACGTGAGTTTTGCCCGTTCCCTTCCGTTCCCGACTGTCCCTTACGGGAGTGAAATGCTACGTGAATCTTCTCAGCCCGACCACGATGAACCCGGCGTGGGTCCTTCTCTGGCCTGGCTTCCCTCGACCGCACCTGTTTTCCTGGGAAAGGGCAACCTCCCGGGGATGTCCCCAGTGGATCTAAACGCCCGGACCGGGGTCACTGACTCAGTAAAACCACTCGGTCGGCCTTGCCTGTCTCCCTGGCAAGGGCAACTCTTGTTAATAGCTCCCACAGCGGTGGGCGCCTGGATGGCCTTGACCACCATGATACGGTCGCTAAATGAGACGTCCTTTTCAAACCCCTGGAAACCCTTATTTAAGTAACCCACTTTTAAGAACAAGTTGCAAGGTAAATAATAAACTCTTTCGGTTCTTTCATTTCCTAGATTTCAAACAAATGACACTTCAATTTGAACAGCCTGATTTTTCCACAATAATAAATTACCAGTAAAATAATTGATAAAAACCCCGTATAAGACTAAAAGATAGAAAGAGGATAGCAGTGCCAACACTGAATCGTAAGTGCCATCCCAAGGCTCCTCCGATCCTCCTGGAACGTCGCTTACCGCGGTAGTTATATAAGTGACAAATACTCACTGCCGTTCGTGAGATTACAAAACGAGAGCTCTTCACGCTCACTCCGTTGGAAGACAATGATTCTTAATCAAGAAATCTGTCTCGAAATCACTAACGTCCAAAAATTGCTTCGTTTCCGAAATCGCTGCCACCTTTAAAAACAAACACTCATTACTCATACAATCGTACTTTATTCCCTCTAAATGTGAGCAAACCCCCAATAACTTACTTATAGAAGTGGCCCCTCGTTAGCACTTCACTCGCGACTGCTGCCCTGTCTTCGCCCTTTTTACTTTAAACTCTCTCTTTGGCAGGGCAATAACTTTTACCTAATATTTGCATTTAAGAAAAAACAAAGCATAGTTAGTAAACAATAAAGCAATGCCCTAAAATCATCAAAACTCCCCTCAATTCCCTACAGCATCAAAATTTATTGAGGGAGTCGTAAAAGTTCTATCAGACTTCCCATTCGGATTTTGAGTTCTTGACTTTAGTACCTTCTTGTAACCCAACAACACGTTCTCTGAGTGACAGAAGAACCCGTTTCTCTCAATCACTGGATCAATGATTCTTTAATGTCGTCTGGTAAATAAATGTCTCCTAGTTTGAACAACTTTAAAGATATATTTAGGACCATATTTCAATGACTGATATCTATTAATTTTGAATCAGAAAGGAGCATATGTTCACAATGTAGTTTACAAGCATTTTGAGTTTGTTTGTAGTACTTCTTTGGGAAATGAACAACCGTAAGACCCAGTTTGCACATGTCAGCCATCGAGAGTGACCGAGAGGTCTAGGATCTCTTACAGCCAGATCTGGAGCACATTGCCCTGCCTGGAATGCTCAGACAATATCCAGAAGGTACTGTTGGTTTTTACTAAGATCCGTTTTATTTCCATTGATTTCATCTAATTGAATTGGTTCAAAATTTATAACAAATAATTTCTCACAATCAGGCTGTTGTTTACCAATTTTCCCAGAGAGGGAGGCTAGTCCCGTTGTCTCACCATCCATATCCAAAAAAATGTTCAAATGGTAGCTCGTTGTAGTGAAGTAAGCAAATGAACCACTGCAATGGGCAAGGAATTTTAACCTTGTATGTTGCAGATAACACTTTTTCCACCTTGTGTTTGTTGCTGTGCCATCACAACCAATAGCTTCCAGTTCATTAATGCCAATATTATTATCTTCCAGGTTCTTAAGGATGCAATTGGTTATTTCACTACATTCTGTGCTCCGGTGTGACGCAACCGACATATTGCCTACCAGGCTCACAAATCACGCTAATGTTCTCCTCTTTCCTTACTCTTCTGTATATTTTAGATCCTATTTTTTCTTTAAAGATAGTATTATCTTTTATCCCATCAAAGTATATTCCCTTTGTTACTATGGGCTGGTCCATATTTTATCCTATAGCCTGTCGTGTCTTCTGTTTTACTCTTCTTATCTCTTTTATCGACCACATCACTAGCAATGTATTTTTTTCAGAAATCATTCCAAGATCATGCAGAACGCTTGAAGCGATAGCAGCTGTAACTATCAGAAACACAAAATCTATCACAAAGTAAAGAAGTAGACGTTAATTTCAACCTCATTTGACATTGAACTGAAAACAAATTAGTTTCACTTCTTTCATGCTGGTATTTTCGTGTAGAGTCCATGTCACAAGTATGTATCATCATCAACTGCAACAGTTTCTCACAATACCAGTTGTTTTCTCTCCTTTCTTTTCTTAAATTTCTCTGTTTCTTGTTTATCTAGACTGCCAATGAAAGCAATCCTGGTTGTTTATTGATCATATATAAACTTTTTCTCAATGGGTGGGATCTTTTTTCTCTTTTTCACAATTACATTCTACAACTATAGGGCAGTCACAAGCACCTGCCTTTTTTCCACATACACAATAATATGTCATGTCACACTTACACACTGCAATATCAAATTAGCTTTGATTTCGCTTCAGCCACAAATTCTTCAATTTTCTCTTAAACCTCCCTTTTTTCTGGTCTTGGTTATATGATTTTCTTAAATTATAATTTACATCATGGCAGGCTTTTATCATTTGCACAACCTGAGTATGAGTCGCCACTGGAATGGAGGCTTTACAATATATTATCTCAATTTGAGTATCAGCACTATCGGCTATTGTTAAAAATGCTACTTTTTTCTTTGAATCCGATAAGATTGAAATTTTATAGCTTTCTTCAAAGCAACTTAGTAGCAAGTATGTTTGTAGGTTTGTTCAGCTTAATTCTTTAGGCAAACCAAAACCAACACCTTTTTCTGAGTCGCCATCTCGCATTCTTCACAGGCACTCATTCCTCACAACCACTAACAAATCACAATCACAAGAAAAACACTATGTAGAAAAAAAATGTTCATTCACTCACTACACTGTTGCTCGATATGCTATTATACTGTAACTATTTATTTGAGTAGCGATGCAACGAGATGTTCTTACGAGGCAAGCCAAGTAGCAACTGGCAAACACGACAGAGCTTGGGGGAGACATGTCGCGACAGGTTTGTTTGATGTGAGCCTTGCACAATGCTCATGCTTAGTAGATCACATCACAGTCAGAATAACTGCAATAAACAAGTTTAATTGCGATTTATTATTGCAAATATAAAAAACACGCAATGGTTACCTCATTTATTAGATTTAGTAATATACTGCATACAGTATATTTGTAAAACGCTAAAACCCCGATTTTTCATGAAAACTAGAAAATTTTAGCCATAATGTGCAAACTCAAAAATGAAGCGTGTGATTTTTTAAAATATTTTTTATCATGCATCAAAAATGTACTTAGACGCTATTAGAAACCAAAAAACGTAGCCTGTATAATTTTAGCTTTAGGTAAATTTTTTTTATTTCTGTCATTTTCTCAAAACTTTAGGCCCTTTGCGCGAACTGAAGATCAAAAATATGATTTTTTTTTCATTGTTTAGTTGATTATTATACAAATACGTAACTTTTGCTCCCTATTAAATTCGATACTAAAATAATTTATTTTTTTGACACACCCTATATATATATATATATATATATATATATATATATAGTTATATATATATAGTTATATATATATATATATATATATATATATATATATATATATATATATATATATATATATATATATATATATATATATATATATATATCCAAAGGAAAACTATAAATGAAAAGCACTCTCTCATTATTTACTCCATTAATTATTTATTATATACTTTTTAATATTTTCTATGCAGGACCGCACATTCCTGAGCATGGCAGGCAGTATTTGTTTTTCTGGCTTCATATTCTCTTAATGTTAGTCGTTATCAGATTGTTCTGAACTTTTATTATAAACAGCTGATTAAGATGTTCCATAGGAAGTAATTTAGTCGTTTTAGATTTGGAGACATAGGGTGCCATTCGAAATGTTCATGTCGTTCAATCAATTTATTTTCAATTTATTCTTGTAGATATTCGCGAAAAAACGTTGCAAAATGTGACTGAGTCCCATCCTACTGAAACACACACACCACCAATGCAGTAATGGTATTTTATCCAGTTGGGGAAGGAAGTTTTTAACATTTGCTGATATGGGGAAAATAATAAGTACTTATTACCGTATCTTCCAACTAGCAGCTCGTATCATAACTTTGATTGAGTTGCACCTGTCTTCTTTCTTCACCCAAAGTGTAGTAGTATTGGCCTAACATATGATGACTTCACCGTTTATGTTGAAAATGACTTCCATCACTGAAGATTATGCGTATGTTGCACAAACTATTTACAGTATACTCGATACAACTATTTCCGTCATCATTATGCAATATCTCTAGAGACAAACTGGAATTATTTATACGGCAAAAATGATTGATAGTTAAAGTGTGATGCAGCGAAATTTTCATATTCTTTATTATGGCTTATGTGGACTTTGCTCAACACGACTTCTTACTATGGCAAATGTTTCAGGATCAGTAAAAGATTTTCTTTGGTAAATTCATGGCCGATCTCAAAGACACAAGACGTTTCCAGTTTCTTTGAAGGTATCTGCAACCAAACATGCATTGGTACTCTCCATTACAAATATCATTACTTTAGCGGCCATATTGAAACAGTCTTAAATATAAATATAAATAAACTTAAATTATAGCATTAAACACTTTCCCCTTGTGCTAAATTTGGGGATATATATACTGTCAATTGCAGCATATGTTAATTAGCAGCAGTTGTAGTTATATATATATATACATCTCCCCTTGTAGATATATGGGGATATATATATATATATATATATATATATATATATATATATATATATATATATATATATATATATATATATATATATATATATATATATATATATATATATACAGGGTATATAAATTGGAGTTATGTTGTTATATATATATATATATATATATATATATATATATAGTTATATATATATATACATATATATACTAAGAATTGCTTGGTGTTACAAGTTGTTATATGGGTTAAGGCTATATTATTATTGGTTATAGATCAGCAAATTTAAATATCTGGGAAGATATATTTATTGTAATGGATAGATGTGATAGAACATTTATAGATAAATATATATATATATATATATATATATATATATATATATATATATATATATATATATATATATATATATATATATATATATATATATATATATATGAGATGGGGAGTAGAGAAAAAAAAATCGACTCCCGACTCCCACCTCCAGATCGAAATTACAAACAACCGACTCCCTGACTCGACTCCCAGAGTCGATTTTAGAAACAAACCCACCCTGACTCCCTGACTCCGACTCCCGACTCCCAATGAAAACTGGAACGTGAATTTTTTCCAAATTATGAACTTTTATTTTCATCGTTATATGCTACATAAACATTGTAAAAAAAAAAGAATTATGACAATAAATTTAATACTTCTAATAATAATAATAATAATATATACACTTTTTAACAAAATAGGCATTTTATATTACGAGTAGGCCTATGTACGCACACGTAAACTTGTTGACAAAAAAATTACAATATTATAATTTAAATTATGACAATTAATAATAATAATAATAATAATAATAATAATAATAATAATAATAATAATAATAATATTATTATTATTATTATTATTATTATTATTATTATTATTATTATTATTATTATAATTATAATTATAATTATAATTATAATTATAATTATAATTATAATTATAATTATTATTATTATTATTATTATTAATTATTATTATTATTATTATTATTATTATTATTATTATTATTATTATTATTATTATTATTATTATTATTATTATTATTATTATTATTATTATTATTATGATATTATGATTATGATTATGATTATGATTATGATTATGATTATGATTATGATTAATAATAATAATAATAATAATTGAAGCGGCGCACGAAAACGGTGCGTTTTCACGATAAAGTGGAAAACGGTTAAACACCAAATTCTTCGATAGAAACCGAACGAAGTACACC
>JABUQX010038818.1:0-12500 GCA_015478945.1 Trachelipus rathkii
TTGGTAGCGTTTCGTTCGGAACAAGATGTTGGCCGTTTGTCGTGAAACGTTTTGGTGGCAATTGTCCAGAGCTGGACACCTGGTAATCAATCATAACGAAGGAACTCTATTGCTTTAAAACTGTTCTACGAACTCAATTTTTTTTTGGGTTGGGGGATAGCTCAGGTCGTAAAGCATCAAACATATTGTCCTCATTTCTGTATGCGGTGGTTGAATCCCGGAGAAGGCAGTAATTCTTTATTCCCATATGTTCTTTATTTTAATCATAAATAATAGAAATTGCGATTATACTGTCATTTAACATATAAATATATATATATATATATATATATATATATATGACAATATATATATGTATATATATATATATATATATATATATACTATATATATATATATATATATATATATATATATATATATAGTGGTAGTCACCCATAAAAATATTGTTGCTCATGAATCAAAATTTTTTAAAAAAATAGTTGTTTAAAATATTTTTTTGGTCAGTAATAATTATAAAATGTTTGCACAAATTTTAGATGCAGGATTTATAATAAAATCTAATTAAGAAACACTTTTGATCATATATCGTCGTATAGACTATTAATTTTATTATTTTTTTGAATATTTTTTTATCATTTATGAAATTATAGTTTATAATGGACATTTAATTTTGTCTGAACCTAGGATTTATTAAAATGTATCTCATGGGTCTTTTCTTGGGTATTTAACTAGAATAAGTTTGAGAAACCACCAAGGTCATTTTGAATAGAACATACATCGCGTTTTTTAAAGACTTGAAATAAAAGTTTGATTCCACTAAATCAATTTTTCAATAATATTTGCTTGCAATGTTTGATTATATAATGTTTGTTTTGATATATTCTGTTTCTTGGCAATATAGAAACTATTAATATAGGTAACTGTTGCTGGAAGTTTTTTAAAGAATACTTATAAAAAATGTTAATGTTGTGCGCTTAAATATAAGTTTTCCGTTATTTCTTTGTATCTGTATTTAGCTTGTTTTAATTTTCTGGAGAGAAAAATTCTGTTCGCTTTTAAAGGATTTTTTGAGTGTGTGTTTTTTGGCATTTATTTATTTAGATGGGTGTAAATATTATATAATATAAGTAATTTTGTATCCTTTTCTTAATTTAATTGAAAGTAAAAAATAGTTTGTTGAATAAGAAATTGTAGTTTTTCAGGGAGGTGGTTCTAGTAGAAATTGCATGTATGCAGAAATTATATAATAACAAAGTTAGAAAATATATTGTAACTAAAGAGGTTTAAATGCAGATGTCTGAAATTGATACATGTACGTGATAAAAGTTTTCAATAAATTTGACTATCAAAATCACAACTGGAGAGTTTTATTATACCTGAGAGAGGGAAAAGAAGATTCTGGGATAACAACGACCAGTCGTGATTAATTTCATTAAATGGTCTCAAAAATAATTTTGTATCTAAAGATGCTCTCCTGCTCTTTCTGAAGCACAAAGGAAGCCAAGCTTTTCCATCAGCCACAAGACAGCTAACTCTTCCACCAACAAAGAATGAGCTCTTCTGCCCAGCAGAGACCTAGCATCTTTCGCCACCACAAGAACAAACTCCCTTCAGCCGAGCAAACCCAGGACTAAATTAGTGACACCACAACTGCTGAAGTGGAAGAGAAAAGAAACTCTCCAGGCACTCTTTACCACTTCAATTCAAGAAGAGGATGCAGAAGAACTTCTTCTCGTACAAACCTAGTCTCCCTGGGAAAGGAAAAAGACAACAAATCAGCAAAAGTTCCAACAAAAAAAACACTGCAGTAAGAAAAATTCAGGCAACATTACGAGACTAGTGGAGAGAAGGAACAAGTCATACCTACCGTTAATCCCAGGCCTCCCAGCTTCAGTTTGAAATGACAAGATTTGATGGCGGCCTTGCGTGTGAATTTCAAAGATGATAGAAATGTTTGAAAAGAAGAAACTTCAAGTAACACACTTTGCGTCGGTCGAGGGAGGCAGGAACGTGAAGCACTGTGAAAGGTTGTCAAAGACACGGGTCTATGGGATAACTACAACTCTCTTCTATCTCGCGTGTATGTTTAACTCTCTCTCCTCTCTCTCTCTCTCTCTCTCTCTCTCTCTCTCTCTCTCTCTCTCACTTATCTCTCTCTCATCTCTCTCATATATATACAGGAAGGACACACACTGATTATATCTCAGATGAACTTCATTGTCATCTTCAACTCACTGGTTCAAATTCATCCATGTAATGGTATTACGTTTCAGCCAATCGGTCTGCCTCATGCCTGCTGCTGTATGGATGAATAACCATGAAGGGACGAATCACCATCAGTATATTGGTGGTAGGAAATACTGTGGCGGAGCACTGTCCTACTATATATATTATATTGGTTTCAGCTGAATGGAGAGGAATAAATTCCAATATAGTGAGATGTCTTCTACGCTAAAATGAGGATCTCGAATCTACTGTCACTGTATTATCTTCATTCCGCTTCATATTCTTTTGCAGAAAGTGGTTCTGGTACTGACAAAGTCGCCGGAAGATCGGCGTTGGTTTTGGCAGTAACTTTGGACGGTTGCCAGCATCGTCTGGTAAATCCTTAACTTCGTTGGTTCCTCTACCAGCTCAGTAGATCGACTTCATGATGGGACGCTACCGGCTGGTATTTATCACCAAATGGTTGGACAACTCAATCGGATGGTGATTGCCTTCAATGAAGACCACCTCATCTAAGGAGTAGCAGGAACAACAGTGCATTTTAAAAAATATAAAAAGTGAATTATGTAAAAAAGTGCATTTTCGTTTTAAATTTAATAATAATAATGTTTACAAGTGATTATATTAAAATAATATTTAGTAATTTAGGGGTGAAAGTGATATGCAGTAGTAGTCACCGATAAAAATATTAAGAATCCAATAATCAAATTAAAGAAAATAGTCGTCTAGGAATAACACTTCTTAGTCGATTTATTTTAGAATAAAACATTATAAAAGGAAATTAAACATGTTTTCTTATTATTTATCATTATAATGTATTACTGAATGATATAATTTTTTTTCTTATAAGGGTGCTTGTATCATATTTTATAAAATTATGATTTATATAGTATTTAATTTTGCCTTTGACCTTGGTTATTTAAGTTTGAGAGGCACCAAGGTCACTCCTGAATTCAAACATACTTCGTATTTTTATAAGACTTAAAATAGTTTTTATTCTTAAGTCAATGTTAAAAATAATATTTGTACAGTGTTTGATTATATAATGTTTGCGTTTGTTAATAATGTTTCTTTTCGAATATATATGTTTGGTACCTATATTTTATTGTCCAATTTTAGTTTTAAAATACTTTATAATGCACTTTACTCTTCATTTAGGGGTTTACTTATAAGAAAATATTAATGTTATTGCAGAATAACAAGTTTTTCAGGTGATTTCGCAAAATATCTTCTGTTTGTTTTAGCTTTTAATTTTTCGCCCTTCTCGATTCTTTTCGTTTTCAAGATAATTCTTTAGATGTTTTCAACTTATTTTAATGAAATTGTTTAAAATATCATATAATATAATATTTTTGTAGCATATTGTGAGATGAAATTATTAAAATAGTTGTTTTGCACAAAACTTTTATAGTTTACGAACAGAAAGTGGTTCTAGCAAGAAAATTGCATGTATGCGTAAAGAGGTATGCTGACAAGTTGTGAAAATCTGTAATTAAAGTTTAACTGCATGTGTGCAAAGTTGGTAAATATGGTGAAAGTGTTTAAATAAATTTATTCTATCTATATCACAACTGGAGGTTTATTGTACCACTGAGAGAGAGGAGAGACTTCTAGAAATTACTATAGCGACCAGTGAAGCAGAAGGAACAAAGCAGCAGAAGAAGAAGGATGATTACCATTTTGTATTACTAAGTCCAATTCTTTTTCAACTCTTTTAATTATCTTGCTACCTCTCACGAGGAATGCCATTACTACTTCTCATCATCGTTTTTAAGTCCTTTACTTTAAAAAGGACTTCAATGTACGCACCATACTGATGATTAGGCTCTCTCAATACTGATACAGGTGAGAAGAGCCGAACATACAAATTCTCAACGACCGCCAGAACAGTTGATTATCAATTATACATCCAGATCGTCAAAGTGCTGAACTCGCTTAACCTATAAAGGTTGAACTCTATCGGTAACTCTGACCACAATCTGTAGTTCTTAATCGATAACACTTTCCTACAAGCAGCTCATCCATGTCTAAACGTACTCTGGCATTCTAATCCGGGCTAGTTGCAGGGATTGTGCGGCACTTCTTTGCTACATACCAATGATATGAATCCTGTTTTGACTAGGAGGATGCTTCGGTGGCTGCTGAAAAAGTAAGGGCAGCAATCTCCCAAGGAATGAGCAGGTTCTTTCCATCTCCATCTTCTACTAAATCTCTCCTCATAATCCCCGTGGTTCGATAGCACCTGTTCTCGTGCTCTTCGCCAAAGGGACGTTGCCTTTAGAAATTACCATCGTCTTCTCCTATCTGCTGCGCCTAGATTTCGTTAACTCGCGGAATCGTTGCAGAGATATTCGTCAGGTTAAGCGAGCTTTCACCAAAAAGAAGTGCGCTGACCTTCATGGTTCTATTTCTGAAAAAAAAAATTTGGCCCTTTGCCAAAAACATCTCCAATAATTTCTGTAAATCTCTCTCCTTTCCCTTCTTATTCGCTCTGACAGCTCTGTAGGTAATACTCCTTTTGAAAAAGCTAATCTCTTTGGCCTCCTTTTCATTCTAATTCCACCCTGGACGATTCTGGCAACTCCTCTCATACTCCTTCTCCTCTCAGGTGTCCCATGACTCTGCCTGTGATTACACATGATCGGGTACATGAGATCCTGAGATCTATGAACGGTAGGATGGCTAGTGGTCCGGACGGCATTCCTCCTCGTGTTTTGAGGCAGTGTGCTTCTGAGCTGGCGCCTGTCCTCGTTCGACTCTACTCTCTATGCCTTAATACTAACACATTTCCTCAGTGCTAAAAGGGCGCATATGTTCAACCGATTCCGAAGAAGGGTAGCTGTTCTGATCCTTCTAACTATCGTCCAATAGTTCTCACCTGTTTTCTGTTTAAAATCTTTGAAACTCTCATCAACTCTCATTCCCTGGATCATCTGGAATCAATTCCACTGCCTTTCAGATCCACTCCAATTAGCATGGTTTTCGAGTTCGAGTTCATTTGGTAATACTTTGCTCTCTGACATATATAAAGTCTTCTGCCCTTAGGGACTATGGGAAGTAGTGTGTGGTGGCGCTCGACATATCCAAAGTCTTTGATCGGTTATGGTATGCTTTAATTCCCTTTAGGTTTCCCTCATTTTTGTTTCCTCCTTCTCTTTTCTTACTATTGTCTAGCTTTCTCTCAGATCGTTCTATATCAGCATTTGTTGATGGAGCGATTTTCTTTTTTCATTTCATTGGTTAACTTTGTGTGTGTGGTGTTTAGCACTTTGAAGGTTCTGCACATCTTCAACTTTATTCATACTTTTTAGATACTTCGCTATCTCGTCTAATTCTATTCCTATTTCTTAAGCTGACTTAATTCAACTTTCCATTCTTCTACTCATTTCAAATCTGCTCTCACTTTTGCTTCTAGAGTTGCTTCTCGATTTCAGCTTTCCGATTCTATTCTTGCCAATATGGATGGGATTTCCCGGTGAGGTCACCGCAACCTTGTGAACTCTGAGTGAATATTGGGAACTTCAGGCTTGTTCGTGGTGGTTCTACTTTCTTTCCAATCACCTGCCCTCATCTGTTTTTTCTGATTTATATTAGTCTCTCTCTCATTAAAGTCCTCCGTCTCCCCTCCATCCATGTCCTTCTCTCCCTCCATTCCTTCAGCTCCATCCCTCATTCCTCTCTCTCTCTTTCTCTCTTTCTCCTCTCTCTCTCTCTTTCATGGCAATGTGTGTGTGTGTGTGTGTGTGTGTGTGTGTGTGTGTGTGTGTGTGTGTGTGTGTGTGTGTGTGTGTGTGTGTGTGTGTGTGTGTTGTGTCTTTCCTCTCTCTCCTCCTCTCTCCTCTTTCTCAACTCTTTCTCAAAATGTGTGTGTGTGCTTCTGCTCTAAGGTTAAGAATATATATACTTATACTATATATATATGTATGCTATAGCATATATATGTATATATATATATGCTATGCTCCTATATACATATGTATATATGTATATATATATGTAATAACCATATATGTTTAACTCATTAATTAGGAAAGATAAAAACACTTTGAAAATTTAAAAAAAATTAAGAAAATCCATCAGGAAATCCACGATACAAGTTTATGTTACACGAACTTGATTTTTTTACAGTGGATTCGTCCCAGTTCATCCCGGACCCGTGGTGATGATGAAATGAATGTTGGCTGGCATGCGTGATAATAATAAAAAGTTTAAAACAGAATCATTTGGAAGTAAGATTAGTTTTTAAATGTTGTAAATATGAAATTTTGAAGATTTCATAACTCTTTCCGACTCATGTCGCTTATCTGTGTCCATGAAGCTGAAGTCAATTGTTTTTTTCATAAAGTTACGTTATCAGCGAACAAAGAATGCAGAACAGACGCGAAAATAGTAGAAGTATTTGAACTTTTCTATATGTTTATGTTACTTTTGTACATACCATGTTTGTTGTTTATTGGAAACGATGGAAATTAAATAAATTATTTGATAATATAAAATTTGGCTACGTTGGTAGGTTATTTTTACGTTAAGTAAGGTTATTTTAAGTTCCGTTAGGCAGCATAGATTTAAACTTTCTTTTTAAATATTTTTAAAGGTGTGAAGATCTTTTTTTACAATATAGTTTTATTTTGACTCAATTCAGTTTCATTTCCTTCCATCCATTCATTTTCTCCCCATTCCATCTCTCTCTCTCTCTCTCTCTCTCCTCTCTCTTTCCTCTCCTCTCTCTCCTCTTTCTTTCATATATATATATGCTCTCTTTATATATGCTGCTCATGCTCATAATAATAATATGTATGTATGTTCTTTGTGTAATCAATAATGACAAAAATGATCTGGATCAGATCAGGAGGATCGGGTCGGTCGGGGAAGTTTTGTATAGTTTCTGACAGAGTGATGAAATGCAAGGATATTATTTTGAGGCGATAGCCCCTACATCCCAGCGCAGCACCCAGCCAGAGTGCTACCGCTTCCTGAGCATTGGGTTCGCATCCTGATACAACCTTTCAATGCAGAGACACGAAGAATTAATTTGTATATTGAATAGATTTGTTCTTTTGTATGTGTTGGCTATATGTTTGTATTGAGATTCAGTGTATTACACTAAGCCGTGAAACTACAACCATAAATATTTACAGAAATCTCACTACTTGACGACAATTATATATATATATATATATATATATATATATATATATATATATATATATATATGTAAAATATATATATGTAGCAATAGCTGGCATATGTATATACTCTTATATATATACTATATATATATATATATATATATATATATATATATATATATATATAATATTATCAATCTAATATATCCCCAAGACTTGGGGGGGTAAGGTGCGTGACATCTTTTTTCCGGAAATGAAGTAGTAGAAGAATATAATATAAGTCGAAAACCCAGCCTTACCGCCACCTTTATACCTGCTAGTGAGAACTCGTCGCGGTCCGGAAATCACCTCTAGAGCTTCTTGGGACCACGACGGACCCTCACTACGGAATCTCGTCAGTGTGGGTTTCATCCCTGCCTGGGATTGACCACAACGCCCGACCTCTTTGCAAAAGTCGTCCCGCCATTGACTCCCTATTAGCCGCGCTTCTTCTCGCCTCTGCTGAAACTCATTTGCTGGTATATGTGACTCAATCGCTTTTCTCTTCGGTCGCTCCCTAGTCGGTCGATTCCTACACTCCTGCAATACGTCCATAACCAACCTACTATCGTTCATCATTTACAAATGACTAAACCGCCATAATATAATCTCATTTATTCTCTAATTTACCCTTTCTTCCATGATTGCTGGCGTTTGGCTCATTTTATCGATTCTTCTCAAACCTAACACGCCCATAGATTGATAAATGCGGATAAGTTGTACTTTAGATCATGCAGCGCATTTTCCAGACCATGGTTTCTGATATACATTAACACAGGTATTAACATACCCTCATGTAAGAATCTGGTGCACTCAAGACTTGTAGTCATTTCCTGCGCTCCCAACGATTTAATTGCACCAGTACCTTCCCATAACCACTACTTTCCTACTACACTCAGTACCATTCGTTTCTCCTTTCATCCAACGTACAGCTTAAGTATTTAAACTCAGACACTTGTTCCAATTGCTCACCATCTGTCGCACTTTTACCGAGGACTGTCCTCACTCCTGGCTTCCTGCTCTTATAACATCTACGTTTGCTTTCGAAATCCCTCCTTTTACATCTTGCCAAATCTCTCTGCAATACTCTCTCAAATTCTCTTCAGATTCCCCACAAAACAAAATCATCAGCATATAATAGGTAGGGCACCATCACTCTCTTCCATTCTCCATCCATTGTAACGCAAAATCTCACTGCCACCCTCTGAATTCTTTCATGCATCCATGTTCCGATAGAATAACCAAGGACACATAACATCCCTGCTTTGCCTCGCTACTCCGCTATTAATAATCACTCTCAGCACCATTTATTCTTAGACATGCTTCACTATCTACTTTACTACTTCTCATACATCCATATATCACCTAACACCTGCCATAGAGCTTCCTATTAATCTTATACCTTACGCCTGTTGCAAATCCATAAAAACCTAAATACATAGTTATTCTTCTTCTCCCTCATTTTCTCATCTGTTTGTTCCTTTTAAATGTAAAGATCTGATCCACACATCCTCTACCACTCCCTAAATGCACCTTGTTCTTCACCAATCTGGTCCTTCCAGTCACTCGACGCAATCTTTTGGCCAAATACCAGCATATACCTTCTTGCGACATTCGTGGCGTTCTCGTTCTTACAGTTAGGTAGAACCTGTCAAGTGTTTCTCCTCCAGAAATCCCTCCAGACTATACCACTCCATAAACGCTTTGTTACGCTTCAAATCCAATCAATCATCATCTCGCCACCATTCTTGATCATTTCACCAGTAATTTCATCTGCTATAGATTTATCATTCTTCAACTTTTCTCACTCTACCACTACCTCCTCCTTACCAATGACCTCATCTCTAAAATACCTATTCCTTCTTGCCATCG
Source organism: Trachelipus rathkii (assembly GCA_015478945.1). Taxonomy (NCBI): domain Eukaryota; kingdom Metazoa; phylum Arthropoda; class Malacostraca; order Isopoda; family Trachelipodidae; genus Trachelipus; species Trachelipus rathkii. Next base: position 9,270 of record JABUQX010038818.1, read on the forward strand.
AACACACACTCATTCGCACCCTCTTCATTACTGCTTAATGTTATACAAGGTTGCAGAGTGTTCCATTCCGGCTGCTCCTCCGCATGCGTTTCATCAGTTGTGAAACACCATCTCTGTTAATTTGATTCAAGCAGATTCCCCACTTATTCTCATTTCTTAACCTTTTCATATTTCGTTTCTGTTAGATAGTGTTGTTCATTTTAAGTCCTATTCGTTCATCATTCCATAGATGATGATATGTAAATATGAAACAAATATGTATATATGTATATGTATATATGCTTTCAATGTAACCAACGCTAGAAAGTCGCTATGTATATGTATATATATATGCTCTATGTATAACATATTTCTCAAATATATATCCATATATATGCTCTTCTTCCTTCTGCATATCACTCTTCTTATCTTCTTTCTATATCTATATATGTATATTGCCTAAACAATAATAATAATATATATATATATATATATGTAACCAATAATAACAATGCTCAACATACCTTGCTTCTCTGTAACATAACTATTATATGTAATGTATATATGCTCCAACAACCAACAGCTCAACCATGTATGTATGTATGCTGCTATGCTGTATACCTTTCTCATGCTCTTATATATGTATATGTATATATATATATAGGCGTAGTTGAAGATAACACTAAAGGAAATACGTGATGAGGTCATCTGGCTCTGAGATGAATTATATAAAAGGAAAAAGGAAAACTAAAATTGCATACTTAGGAGAGAAAAAAAGGAGTAAATGAACTGTTTGAGAAGGAGGATGATAATGGACTTAAAGAATAGGAAGAATGAGAATAAGGAATCTGCTGGAATAATGAATAGGGATGAATTGCTTTCGTAACTGATGAAATGTGGATGTGAGGAAGGTGTAGAGAACACTTCTGAAAATAACATTGAAGCGATATGAAAGGTGATAGTGAATATTGGTAGTGGGTTTGATGGTGCGCAAAGAAGAATAGGTATTTGAGGATAAGGGTCATGCGATGATAGGAGGAGGTATGTGGTAGAGTGAGAAAGTTGAAGAACCGCTAATCTGCAGGTGTAGAGAATGAAGTACACTGAAAGGAGTGGGAAACGGAGGCGAGATGGTGATTGATTGGTTGGAAGTTTAACAGAGCGTTTTGGATCGCAAACTGTGGTGGAAGGAAAATGAAATAATAACCCTTATAGCAGGATAAGAGGGATAAGAAGTAACTTCCTCAGAATTACTTTATTAGGTATTGTAAAGGGAAAAGGAGAAATATAGTACATTTAGTATTTTGCCTCGAATAAAGTGCGTCGAGTGACTAAAGGGACTTATTGTTGAAGAACAAAGTGCGTTTAGGAGTGTTAGAGGATGTGTAGGATCAAATCATCTTCACATTAAAACAAATGGTTGAGAAAGAAATAGAGAAAGAAAAATAATTTGGAATTAAGTGTGTGTAAAAGTGTGGAGTTGAAGGCATTAGTTTTAATAATATGAGTGAGCAGGATATGTTATGTCTCATGGTTGTCTACTAATTTGTATATTTGAGTATTCTAGGGGTTGTCTCAAACAAAGTGATGGGGAGGCAGGAGATTAATTGTTAGGGCTGATGGAGAATGAGCAAGAGAAATTGGGGTTCTTACTACCTATTATATGCTGATGATTTTAGGTTTTGTGTGGAGTGAATCTAAGAGAGCAGAGGATTAGTAGATAGTTGGCAAGATGATAATAAGGAAGGGTTTAAAAGTAAACGTAGATAAAGTAAAAAGGTTATATGGTTGCGATTGAGGACAACAGTCCTCGGTATGTATGTCGGATGGTGAGCAATTGGAACGAGTGTTTGAGTTAGATAAAATATTTAGGATAAATGTTGGAAAAGAAAAGGAACAGAATGATGCAAGAGTGAGTAGAAGAAGTTGTAGAAAGGTCAATGGTAGGAAGGTGAGCCCGGAACAATTAATTTCGTTGGTGGATGTAAGGAGTTGGTCTTTGAGTGCGCTAGGAGCCTTACATGAGGGTATGTTGTTACCTGTCAAAATGCATAGTAGTAAAACTAGGGTCTGGAATAATGAGAGGTTTAGATCTAAAGTACAATGTGCTCAGGTGGACAATCTCAGGAGCGTGTTAGGTGTGAGAAAATTGATAAATGAGGAATGAAATGCATTGGAGGTTGTGTGGTGTGAAGGTAGAGGTAAATAAGAGAATAAAAGAGAAAGGCTGGTGGCAGGTCGTTTTCGTCATGTGGAAAAGGATGGACAATAGTAGGTTGGTTAAGCGGATGTATAATGGGAGGTGGATTGAATCGACCGGATGGGAGAACGAAGAAAAAGTAAATTCAGCAGTAAATGAATCGTGAGGGGAAGGAATGTTGGTTTGGCAGGGCGAAGAAAGGTGCATAATAGGAATGAATGGCGGGGTTTTGTGGGGTATGACTGTGGCCCTGGGACAATGGATGAACCTAAATTGACGAATGCCGTGAGTCCGTAGAGGTCCTGTGAAGCTCTGAGGGTGGATTTTCTGACTGAGACGAGTCCTCACTAAAATATATAAAGGGGGAGGTAAGGCTGGGCTTTCTTTACGACTTGCGTCTCATATTCTTCTACTACTTTCTGGTTCCAATGCATGCTACGCACCCTAATGGGTCAGCTTTTTTGGAAGGTGGGTGATGATATAGCATATATATATATATATATATATATATATATATATATATATATATATATATATATATATATATATATAATATATATATATATATATATATATGAAGCCAAAGCACATACTCAAAACATCGAGAACAATTGGTTTCAATTTTTGCATTAGAGTCGCTTGGGTCGAATCGTAGTGTGAATATTCACTCGCTCTCTCTCTCTCTCTCTCTCTCTCTCTCTCTCTCTCTCTATATATATATATATATATATATATATATATATATATATATATAACAAACTAACTATATATATATATACTATATATATATATATATATATATATATATATATATATAAATAAACCTTTTTTTTTACGACTCAGTCAGTTTTGAATTTTTAATATATTTCTAGTATATGATCCCAACAATCAATTTGAGTGGTAACGGACATGATTCAAAATATATAGGACCTTTTCGTTTTGACTCGTCGGTTACTAACTTTTTTTGCTAGTATATGGGGAACTAACCGATGAATTTGAGTGGTAACGGACATGCTTCAAAATTTCGAAATATTTTTAAAAATTTTTTTAAA
>JABUQX010038819.1:0-22500 GCA_015478945.1 Trachelipus rathkii
CCACGCCGTCTATTGATCACTGTGAGCAGGGACATAAATCATTTAGACTTTAGCTAGCTCCTAGTTCAATCCTCGTAACCACAGACACATACCACACACGAGCACACAACATAATATTAATATATATATACTATATATATTTATATATATCTATATATATATATATATATATATATATATATTATATGATATATATATATAATACTATTTTTTATATTCACTCAACCTTTGCTCCTCCTAAATGAAGTTCTGCTCTCCCTCCCTGTTGCTAATATTCATGATCACCCCTTTTACTATACCCCTCCGTTAACCCTCTTCACTTCTCATAACACCTTACCATCATTCTTTACTCCTTTTATTTTTTATATATTATTTCTTTCTCACAGATAATAATATCTATTTGCTCCCTGTTTATTCAAAAATTTATTATTCACTGCTCTAAGCTTTATTTCTTACAATATACCATTCATGCTATATGCAAAAATTCTCTTCGCCTCATCCAATACTGCCTATTATTTTGTTTATATCTCTTCAAATCTATACTAACCCTTCTATTAAATTTCCATCTCACATAGCTTTCCATTTCTCCTATTCCCCAAACCGATTTCTCAATATAAGACCTCTATTTTTATTCTGTAAATTTTACACTACCTAACTCTCTTATTACTACACCATCATATCTATAATGTCACTTATACCTTCCATCCATTTACTACAATTATCCTTTATCCTATCTAACTTGCTTCTACCTATATAACCTTTATTAATTACTCTCATTACATATTTAATATTGCCTATCTTGGCCTTCACGGAATTGTATTCTTTAGAAGTCTCTTCAACCATTCCTTATACTTACCACTTCGCACTTAAATATTCCCTGATCCCTCTCATACGTTATATATATTATATATAATATATATATATATAGTATATATTATATATCTAATATATCCCTTATATATATACACTATATCTCTCGTAAACATAACCCTCTAACCTTGAAACTTTCTCACACTCTTACACTATTGTCATCTATCAATTTTTCAAACCTTATACAATAAACTTCTTTTATTTCTCCAAATTTTTTCTATTTTTTCACTCAATTTCATCTCTTGTCACTCACTTAACCGTTCCCCCAAGTGGTGGCGGGAATTAAAAAAAAACACTTGGAGGTTACCAGACGCCTGTCCTAGGGGCACAAGTACTCCTCTGCTCTCTTCACTATTCTGCTTCACGACAGCACTCCAATATTTTCTCCCCAGCTCCCATTGACGACAATTCCATGTCTTCTCATGAGTCCTCCCACCATACCTGCTCCTCCACTGACATTCATTTCATTTGGTTCATTTCTCACTACTATTGGTTCCGTTCCTCCTCCGCGGATCTTCTTACTCCTCACTCCATCTTCACTTCTTGCGACAACACCATATCCTCATACTCCATGTCACATACCCCTCTCCCGTGTCGCCCGATCTTATGCACTCATACTCTACGCTCGTGCATCTCATCTCAATTCGATCTCATATTATTCACTTTATCAGCATTTTCACTCTATCCTTTCTCTTCTGATATATTCTCCATATCTGTTGTACTCTGTCTCGTCTATCTTTTTACAATACATTATATGCTCGTCAACAACGTATTACTATTCAACCCAGCGAGCTGTCTTCTACTATCCTTCATACTCTCTCTACTAACAGACTTTCTCACTCCATTTTTCCATAAGATGTTACACATCCATAGTGTGTTCTACAACCCACGTTACCTTCGACGAGAACTCTTTTCACCTCCAAAAGCTCCTCCATTAATTTCGTCCTCACCTAGATTAGCACCAAATCTTAATTTACTCCCTTCTAATCTATCTTCTCCGCATTCAACACTCATCTCATAAATAGAACTAACAATCTTTACTCAATTCTACTAATGATCTCTTGTACATCTCTCTTCCATAACTCCACGCAACTTTCCCAATAATGTCACTACCTTTCTCTCACAAGCTTTCAAACTTCCAGCTCCCCTCCAACTTCTATCTCTCTCCAATCCTCTCCTCTCTCTCTCCTTCCTCCGTCATCGACATTCCCTAATGAGTGCTACCATCGTCGTTTCTCATAGACGATTAATAACTTAGGGCCACATTTCCCCCCCAAGACATTCCATCTCTCATATAACCTGCATATCACTCTTCATTCGCTCGACTACGCAACCTAGCCATAATAGCACATTCTTATTTACCTCCTGTCATTATGGCCCACAACATCACTTATCTATTTCCATACTCATCGATCTTTCATCTTCTTACCCCTTATCACTAACCCTCCTCGCCTCACCAGATCACTCGATAAACAAAATGCGTGAACAACACGCTTGCCTTCGCTTGAAAACATTATCACACTCTCTCGAGAATCATTTTCTCTATCTCACATTAGTCAGTCCATCCTCGCTTCTCTATCCTCCTTTCAGCCTTTGTGCTTATTCCTTGGATCCCTAAAGCCACTACAATTTCACCTCTCAACTCTTCCTCCGTAATATATATTTCACTCCAGCACCATCTCTCTCACAGTCTCTCTCTTTTCAGATCCTCAATGAATTCGTGATTAACGCTCTCTTTTCTTATATTACGATTCTACTATAGCCAAAGCTTCATAAAATTCATATTATCGCTCTTTTTATCTGCATTGACATTACTCTATATTTAATCCCCCTTTTACTCATTCGTTATATTCTTCCAGACGTGACCTCCTACGATATAATCCCGTTCGTGTTTCAGTCTTTATCCTTTCATTAATCCTATCTGCCTCAGCTTTCGATTCTCTGTGACTGCAAGGTCCTGGGCTCTATATATACTCATTGTGTTAATCCCTCTTCTCTAAATTCGTTTTCAATAATGTTTTTGCCAGCACGTTATATCGAGCACCTCACACATATCTCGTGCTAGTTTTTCTAATGGCCGCTACATTTCTGCGCTCATAACCTTATTATTTCACACTTATAACTCATAAATTGGCAACCATATAACCATTGACTTTCCCATCCTTCTGGCACTTACATCACTCTTATTCTATATTCTCTCATAACATCACCCACGATCATCAGAAACTATAAGTTCTTTATCATAAAAATATCTCTCTTTATACACTTATGTTTTCTCTCTCACTCTCGCTTTTATCATCATTCTATGGGTATGAAATTCTCTTTATAACACGTTTTGCACTGGGTGATTTCTCTCATCGTGTGCGCTATCAATAGAGCCATGTAAAAACTTCTTCCCACCTATTTCTCTCTCCCTCAGAAGCTTCTCGAATTTTGCTACTTCTACCCCCCCCGCATTTTTCTTCACTCTCATCGCTCTCCCCTCGCTGTATCATTTAATCTCTTTCACTATCTCGTAATATTAGATCAGCTTTCACGCTAGCGTGAAAGTCTTCTATTCCTATAGTAAAATCAAAGGATCTTGCATGTAATCCTCGCTCTTCTCTGTCTCTCGAATGTCATGATCGTCTCTTTCACTTAAGCTTTAGATACATATATACTAAATAACCTTTCCTCCTGATAATCCAAGGAGACGTACGCTTACAATTGCTCTCTTTAATTCATTATACTATATGTTATTTTGCTAAATCTAAAAATATTTTTTCCTATTCTGCACTCTACAATTCATTATACTACTAATTTTCTTCCGCCTCCCTTTGAGCAGCCTCTTCATTTTATCTTACTTTCATTCTTCTTACTTCCTCCTTACAGATTTTGTCTTGAGCATATGATATATACTATTATACTATATATACTATATAATATAATCTCTCTATATATATATTGTTTGTTAACGTAGTTTCTAATTATTCTCTTCAGGCCACTCACTATATCATATTGACAATACTACCTAGTTTCCTACTATTATTTACCTATATATCCTTTCACTCCTCGGTCCATCTTCATACTTTATATTACTAGTGTGTCCATTCTATTTTACGTATCATTACCACATAATTCTTTATGCTAAAGTATTCTTCATGTTTTCCTACTTTATACGTTAATTCTTGATCTCACATTTTTACCTATAAATCAATACTTTTAATATAATTTTTAATGTTCTTCACATTTATTTTTTCTATAATATTTCCCTTGATATATTATTTCTTGCTCAACAATATTCCTTCATGTAATTTATCCATCATTTAATCTACATTTCTCATTATTCATTATTTCTAGCAGCTTTTTACTGAGCCTTTACACCTACACTACATCGTAGGTAAATAGCCATTCTTATAAAGTAATGAAATCATTTGTTATAATTATATATATGCTTCATTGAGTATTTCTTTGTTCTATTCATTGTCAGTTTAGTCATTCCTCTGTTCTGATTTGGAGCGATATTATTTTATTAAATAGTATTTATTACTATTACAGTATCGACTGAGGATGAATATTCTCACACCATGGTTAAATTAATAGTATCGTCCTTAATCTACAATAGTGACTGTATTGATGGCACGAATTATATGTGATAATACGTATCGGATTGTTTATGTATGTAGAAAATCCTGTCACCCAAAGGACAAAAAATCTATTTGCCATAGATTCTTTCTATCTCCCTTACTTTCATCTTAGGAATCAGTAATCTATTATCATATGTCATCTTATCTCTCATTCAATTATTTACTTTTATATCTATTATTATATATTATTATTTATTATTATTACTCTTTATCTCATACGTGTCCTATAACTCATTGAGTTCTCCACTCATTCCTTATCTACTGTTATCTAGTCTTTCATCTCCATTTACATCATTATTATTCTATTCGATTGTAATTTGATATAATATTTTCCAAATTTATATGGATATCAGGTCAATTATTTTACTTTATTTTAATCTCATCTCGTCTATACTAGATCCTAACTTCATACTATTATTCTCATGAAACAAGTATTCTTGAATTTTCCTCTTGCAGATAGTTACGTTCCTCGGTTATACTTTTGCGAAAAAATTCAAAAATTGAATTTTTTTTGGTATAGAATACAAAAATACTAACTTTAAAAGATTATATAATTTGATTATAAAAAGTCACTAATTTCTATATAATTCGAAAATATCGTTTTTAACTCTGTTGAGGACTTTCTTATTAGCTCCTAAGTTAAATAATTGGATCCGAAGAGGCCTTTCGTGCCCAACATAGAGAAATTCTTCTAATTATATGGAATTATGTCAGTAAAACATTAAACCAATTGCTATTTCTCAATGTATTATCACACTTTCTCTATTTCGATAACACTAATATGAGTTAAAAATTAAATTTAATTTGAGATAATATTTCAATCCTATTACCACAATATCTTATATCCTCTCGTTTCTAACCTATTCTCCTTCGGGCATTTCTGCTAGTACACCAATTAAATCTAGACGATTAATCTTGCTCTCGCAATTACGCATATATTCCAATCATTAACTACTTCAATATTGGATCTTCTGCTTAACATCCGTAATACACTACCAAAACAGTTTAATTTGAATTATTGAAAACACTGTAGCGCATTTCATACATTTTATAAAAATAATCCTTATATCTACTAATAATGTTATACAGGTAATCTCAAAAAAGTTTTTTCTCAGGTCCATCTATACTATAATGCGCCATGTCATCTTTCCATAGAGTCGAGTGTTTGTGACTCTGAGATAGAATACAATATTCGTTTGATCTACTTTAAATGCAATTTTCAGTAAAGTATTAAATAATTAAATGTATTTTATAAATAATTATTATATTAAATATATTTAAAAGTCATTATATATTATAGTTTTACCCAGAAATATAGTTTCTCGTATAAGATCTAATATATAGAATTTACTTGTGAATTTTCCAGTTTACGTAATTTTTCTCTTATATGTTCACAACAAAAATTAAACTTTAAAAAATTATATTATTCAAATCACTGTAGTAATTTAGGACATTCAAAGTTATCGTAATTTAATTATAGTATAACTCATATAATCATATAATTATATATCTTATATCTTAGTTTTATTTTTCCCATTTTAAAATCCTGGTTAATTTTGATGGCAGTGGATAACTGATGAGCTCTGAAGCTTTTGTTCTTACTTCACTTATATATATGTATACTAGTGGAGTTGTTTTTCACTATAGCTTTCTTTTTTAGTACCGAGATATTGGATATAGTGATAAGTCACAGATTCAATGTTGGCAGAGCTTGGAAAATTAATTGTTGTCAAGACAACAGGTTAATGGAAATTTAGAATAACTATAATACTGTAAATTAGATTTATCATTATTTAATGATAAAAAGTATGCGAGTTTTATGGTGAATATTAATTTAAGTATTAAATAAATAAGGGTAAATTCAGTAAAGTCTTAATTGTAACGAGTCTATCAACTGCAAACAATGACGTAGTAAGTTTTGATAATCAGCTTTATCTTGATGGTTAATTTATTAATTAATAATTATTAAGAATATTTTCTGGGAAAATATTAACTAATACAAATATCCTGCGTTTTTCCATTAATAAATATAAAACTGGTCAATACAGCTGTACCATGAAGATATGCGTTATTTCATCGAGACTTGAGAGAATGATTAACTTGAAGAACTCTCCACCCTTAAAAAAAAACATCTCTCCGTTTACAAACTATAATAAATTTTTTAGAAATGATAGAAGTAGAATCTATTCAGTATCACGTGTTACATCGAGAGTATACCAATGTTATATAATAAAATCGATACTTATGAGAGAACGCAGGGACATTAGAACTTGATATGTTCTCAATTAATAATTTATATAATAAAATTGTAATATGCACGCTGAGATTACGATAATCGGCTCTCGATTTATCGCAGTCAACACGCTGTTTCTGGGACGAGTTTGATTCTGTCGGGCTGTCACTTAGGTTATGGTATTCTCGCTACACTTGACGTAAATCAGTAGGTATTTATGTAGTTTATAATGTTTTTCGTTAGAGATCTTCGTTTTAACAGAGTAGAGTATAGTTTGCATTATCTTCATTTAAAGCAACTTTCAAATAATTGAATCTAGTATAATTTGCAATTAATCTACCAATTGCTAATGTCCTATCTTATAATACCTATGATAAAGAAATATCAGCAGCAGTATTGGTTCTCAAAAGGTTGGAAAAGATTTATACAGTGAAGAGTACATTTTAGTATAAATGTAAAGGTGTCTGTGATTTTAAATTGTTGTTATATATAGATTGTATTTTAGACTTTAAGAATTTTAGACTGTCTATTAAATAATTGATTATTAAGAACTAATATTAGTATTGTATATTAGTTATTATTTATTATATAGTTTATGAAAGAACATTTTGTATAATAGTATGAGGTTAAGTTATGATTAATGTAACTAGTTATAATTAATGTATTTATAATAAAATCGTTTGTAAATTTAATGTATCTTTAAATACATGTTTAATATTTTAAATAAAATTATAAGTTAAGTTGTACATAATTTAGGTAAAGAAAAGGTTAAAAAACAATTAGTTTAAATTATGGTTCATATTAAGTTTATAATGAGTTTATTTAATGGTTGAATAATAGCGTATTGTTATTCCTACGTTGACATAGTAGACTTAAAGGCTAATTTAAACTTCCTCTCTACTTGCATGACTAGCTAGACATGGCAAAATCTATATCAATGATAATTAATGGCTTTATTGAAAAAAATAAAAAAAGAAATAGAATCACAATTATCTAATTAGCACCTTTCACGCGGGAGAGAAATAAAAAGTAAAAATTAAAAATGTATATGTTAATAAGTATGAAATGGGAAAAATATTATAAAACATTTGTTTTAGTTTTTTTTTTTTCGTTTTAATCAAAATAATGGATTTCTAAATTATATATTAACGATATATATTGGATCGGGCGGTGATGTAGAATCGTAGTCACTAATATCATCAAGAGCAATCAGTCTCATGTGAGAAATAAATTCTTTTAGGGGGCTCAGAGGGGGGGACGTTTTAACTCATGTGGTACTAGAAGAAGGAAGAGAGAGAAGTGAAACTAGATTATTACCTCACAATCAAACAGTAAATCACTCCAGTGAGAAGTGGGAGGGGACTGGATGGTGAACACCTGGGCGCGTAACTAATACCCATAAAAATCCAATTAAAATCTGATCGAGAGGGCTAGCGGGAACAACCCTTATTTATATTGCGAGAAGAGAGGAGGTGATAATAAGACTTTATAATCACACAATCGATTCGAGTTAACATACAAGTAAGAGAGACTCCTGTAATAACTCCCAACTTCTTTATAGCATTTAATGTAGTGTGAGTTTTACAACCATTCTGGTGTAGTGTGTATCATTTAGTTAATAGATAGAAAGAAATTCTTTTATTTTAATATCAAATAATTTATACCGCATATCACTCCCTGAAGTATTCTCAATATTGAATATTATTAAATTTTAAAAGTTTTTCTTTGTATATATATGTTTAAGGATATTAAAAAGGGGTTTACACTGGAAACTATATAATAAACTATTTAATTTATAACATTGGAAAATTTTAATTAAGTTCGAATTTAATTGTATAATTAATTTGTATGTTACTAACATCACAAGGCCTAATTGTAATTATCCATAGTTGTTCTTATCTACACAAGCTAAACTGAGCTATTTTCGAGCAATATCTATTGCTCGCTGTACGGTAACGTCTACTTATGTTTCACCCAGATACACCTCACATTCACGATACTGGAAATTACTGTTACAAGAATGTCCGAACTCCTCCATCGAAATATTTCTAGCATAAATTATGATACACTTTGCGGCCATTTATAAGCATATTAGAGGGGACTACTGCATCTTGAGTTTAATTAAAGTTGAGTGTAAACATATAACGATGATGTTGATTTATGTGAGCATATATAAATGACTTATATGAGGAAGTTAAATATATCTAATAATTGTTTCGTCACCTGAGTCCAGAATCATATAGCAGGGGAAATATTTTAAACCAAGGTCGCTCTTTATTGAGCATAATATGTATACTCTATGTTTGAGTTTTATTTGTATTTGAGATATATAAAAGAATTCCGTGGGTTTGTAATTCATTAATACTTTTATTTACTGATATGAGAGAGATCCTTCTGTATTTGAATTATGTCGGTATATTTTCGGTATAAAACTCTCTTGATGATATGATTTATGTTAAAACATTTGTCGATTGTCGGACATGTTCTAACAAATCATTACATTACGAATAAGCTTTATTATCAGGTTTCATAATATTACTTATTTAACTCTTAATTTTGTCATATGGACTATAAATAAAAATAAAAAAAAGTTAATGTTTCATAATATAAATATACTAAATATACAAACTAATAATTAAAATACTATGGTTAGTTTATCTTATGTAACATCCCTAAACTATGAAGTAAACAAATTTATGAACACTGATTTATACTCTTGGCTAATTTAAGACTATTCGTTAACACTTTGAAGTTCTCATAGAGATTTCTATATGTTTCACAATTAAATACTTACATAGGTTAATAATGATGATAGTAGCATATTATTGTGCGAAATGCAATAAGTCTGATAAATTTGGCGATGGTTTAATTCTGTACATTGCAGCTTTGATTGTGTCAATTTACGACAACATGCATGGCTAAAAAGTTCAGGCGGTGAATAAATTACCTAACTAATAGCTTTGAACCATAAACGTTCGCACACAATTTAATGACTCACAATTAAATGATTTAGCACAAACTATGGACGGTGTACGGGTGACTGTGTCGTACATCAAAATTTCGGCGAGATAATATCTCATACTTAGCATGTAAAGCCATCTATTCACTTTTACAGACACGAAATCTTAGATTGTGTTCGAGTGGTCTGAGCTTACCGACTCAATAATGTCAGTGCCACTATACTAATGTATATTTCGTTTAGTTTGTAGTTGTAATATTGAAAAGTGAAAATCTTGTGTGTGTTGGTTGCTGATGAGTGATGATGTTGAGAGTAGTGTGTGATTATGTGTTTGGTGATTAGTAGTTAGTAGTGTGTTGTGTTTGACGTGTGTACAGGTGATTGGAGTGTGCTGTAGTGCGTTTGATGTATGTAGTTTTGTGTATTGTTCTATAAAATACTCTTATAAGACCTTGTTAAACGGTGATTTTTATTCATTCATACATGTGTGCTAATCAATTATTGAATGGAATACACATGATCGTGGTGAGGAGAGAGAGCAGGTGTAATGTGCCATATTGTGTAATATTTTTAATAGTACTTTTTATGAATTAATGAATGTATGCATGTGGCTTTCTTTTGATTTTGGTCTCTTAGGTCCCGATTTCTGTTTATTTATTTTTTATTAAATACATACTAAAATTGAATTAGTTTACAATGTGAGAAAAAGCGAAAATAAATTTCACTATATAATTGTATTAGTTTTTTTTATCCACCTATACGAAGGTTTAGTTTTATTGATAAAAGGGCTAATGTGGGTCAATCATATGAGTTCAATGATCATATAATTAGTAATTAGGTTTTTATAATTATTAAATAGTGCACCTTTGTTAGTTTGACTAGTACTGGAGGAGGTGAACAATTTATAACAGATTTTTTTCTATGATAAATCGAGTTCAGGATAGGGTGGTTGACATGTTTGTTACATAGTGGGGTGTTGATTCATTTTACAACCTCTTTTCTATTTAAAACACTTAATTCCAAGAATATTTTACAAATATAATTTATAATCCGACAAATATTATAATTATTGAGGGCAGAGGTAATGTGTATGTACAGCGAGTATGTACTGGATTATATTACTTGTTATTGTACTCGTAAAATGTCGACTCCTGATATAATAATTGGATCAAAGTTAGATATATTTTGAATAAATAACCTATGAGTTAAGTCTCATTGCTTTGCGCATTGGGAGCGATAGGAGTGATCACTGGGGGCCTATAGATAACTTAAAAAAATTATATATAAAAAATAAACTAATTCTACGTTTAGTCTCGGGGTGGTATTTAAGTGATCTAAATATAATGAGTTCTATGTAAAATTAATGTGTTCATATGATTTATTATATGTCATAATTATATTAAGCCGCGGGCATGAGGTTCCTCACCCCTGTTAGTTAGAGTTAAATATCAATGATAGAATGATAAATCTATTTAATGAAAAAAGATTCCATTGTGATTACTTTCCATTTATTCTTAAGATAGTTTAACATGTAAATTTATTATTTAGGTATTACTAGTGTAAGTGTTAGCAAATTTTATCATATATTATAATTATACTTGCAAATAATAAAAATTATTATTTAGAGTGGTAAATCAATTTTCATCAACATTTGTTTAATATGTTGGTATGGATCTCCATATAGAAATGAATTAGAAATGATATTTAGAAATGAGTTATATATTACTAATATGTATACATTATTACTATGCATTCCTAAACATCACTAGTTTGATATTAGATTCCCTATATTAGTTAACTAGTAATTCAGTTGAATAGTTTATATCTACGTATATTGCTACTTTCACAAGTTTAATATGACTAAATAAGAGATATTCTTCTCTCTAATGTACAGGGGAATTAATACACCCTTTAGCTTTGAGACTAAAACTATATATAATATTTCTTATTTTATTACGCTTACTTCACTTGGCTATTGGGCATACTTATATACTTGGATATGAGGCCAATTCTTATAAAGTTACTAAACATTGTCGGACCAATTAACCAAAAAAAATTCAACTATTCTATATGTTTAGGGACAAGAGTAAATCCTCCGGAGAAGCTTTGAAGAGATATAGGGTTGTAAGATTTTTATCTATATTATTTATTTCTATTTGATGACAGACAATCCTTATATGCTCACACTATAAGTATATTTACAAAAACTATAAAAAAAAAAAAGATATATACTATTCTTCGCATAGATTCTGATGTGGAATCAGGTCTTTGATTTCTATGGTCAACTTGTATGAAGAATCCGGACAGTCTCAATCACTATACCTTCTCTTTTACTTAAGATCTATATTCTTATTATGGTGATACTCAAGTTTGATCTAAGCTTAATTTTAATTGTACTTATAATGAAAAGTTTGATTTGCTTTATTATTACCTTTTATTAGCTATATTATATAAACGATATATACCGATATTAAACTTATTATCAACATTTTTATATTTTATCCCTTAATGGTGTAAAATCTACTTTTCTCTATTATCGTTCCACATTTCATTAATTTTACTAAATGAATGAGTCTGTCTTTAAATTTTATAATAGGAATACATCAGTGATTTCACTTTCTGGTCTCACTACTACTTATATGTCTGTATATCTCGTTTATAATATTTTTCTTATATGCTTACAAATTCATATATATAATACAGTATGGCTGGGATAGCATTCTTGTTAAACTATTATTTATCTGTATGATTAGTTTAACGCAAGATTTGAATAAATGCAGAATCTCCGGTTTCGTTTCACTCGACACAGGTGTTCCGAAGTATATCAGTAGAATTTAACAGAAGTTTTAAGAGAAATTCATCTTTGTCAAACTGCTGTGAGTTTGTTACTGGAATTCTATCATCAGTATCTTTCTCGCTCCTCCGGGCATTGTCTGCAGAGAAAAATGTAGTCTTCCTTCTTCCATTTGATTTCGGTGCGATCTGGATAGTGTATATCGATGCAGTGCTACTCCTCTCGTATCTGTCTACACACTGGTCTATATTCTTTTGGATAATAACAGAGGGTAGATGGTAGATATGTAGGTATTATGTCTTCGAGGATATCTTTCTAAATCGATTAATGTGATGTCGGTTTATGTGTCGTATTACTTTTTGTGTGTCTATTTAACTCTAATGCTACAGTTCTAATATACGGGTAATATATTATTTATTTTTGGTTCATGTGTCCAACAATTTCATCAGGATAGATTAGTCAAAGCATATTTGATAAAAAAAGATAACACACATTCATTGTTCATACCCTTAGAGCTTTGTTTCTCACTAGAGTAAGTGTTTCCTTCTTATCACTCTCATCCTCTCAACTCAATCGTAGTTTGTATTCTGCTAGCAAAGCTAACTCTTCCCTTCCACTTCTACTGACTTTTTCATAGTCAAACTTCTCATACACAGCGAAATAATCCTATGATCTCTTTTTCATTCCGACTATATTATATATCGCATTTAAGTATTAAATGCTGTTATTCTTTTTCTCATCCAGATCTTAAGATTTGTTGTACAGACTGGATCGACTACACGAATGATATTCAACGGCGTGACAGAGATACCGGTATCAGAACACAACACAATGACCTCTCACTCGTATATCTACGTTTACATGTTTACACAGACAAGCCTCTTCCTCGGTTAACTCGCTCGCTGCATAATTCCTCTTACAATTCAATACCTTTAGAGACCGCTTGCTCACAGATTCTCTACAAAATTCTATGCACTCTCTAAGTCCATCATATCTGTTCTCCGCATAAAATAGGTATTACCCGTTTCACCCTCACACACGTTTTTACTATGCTTTCCCTTTCCATTCATTTAGCTCATTACATTCATTATATTTTCTTATTCTGCTCGGTTCCATGAGAGTGTTACTCTATGACAATCTCTCTATCTTGCGCTATCTTCCTCCTCGTTTTAAGCCAGGAGAAGAAATAACAGACGAAACAAGAAATTATGTTCAATAACTTTCTTCATGGTTCAATTTTTTTATCGGAAATTTTTTTTATTTTCTTTTTGCCTTAATGGCATCTTCTTTTGTTATTTTGTACCTTATTGGCGATCTACTGATATTTTTCTCTTTACTAATATTTTGCAGGTTTCTGGTGATATTCTGTGTGACTTTATATGACATTTTCTATATGTTTCTGTATGCCTTTCTTTATGCATCATGTGTTCATTATTGTTTCTTTATTTTACTACCTGCATTTTATGCATATCTAATTTTGCTATACCTTGTGCCATATCTTGTGTCAAATTGAAAGTTCAAGACTAGAATCATTCCTCAGGAGTTTTTAACCTCTTTCCCATTATTGAAATTGCTTGTAAGGCCTTTACATACAATCTCTTGGATCCTGTCTTTCTTTTCTTCACATAGATATGTCGTTGGTATGATCAGATGAAACTCTTTTGAATGAATTTGTAGCCTGATTGTGTTATGTGAGGTCACTGATCTGTGAATTCAGCTTCATGTCTCTGTTATAGGGAGAGTTTAAAGTTGAAACTACTTCTTCGATAAGGGTGATAACGGATATTTATCAACAGCCTTAGACTCTATTTTTCCTCTTTTCCCACAAATACTTTGCTTCATTCTTTCAGAATGCCTCCAGTACATCAACCAGATGAGTCCGAAGAACTTTGCTTCTTAACAGAATTAGAATAAGCTGGAAGGCGAGGTCTTTAATCTCTGTTCCCTCAGGAAGGTAATTTACTTAAGCTTGACATGCAGCTCCCCTGGGCATTTCCAGTTTCTTCTTCTTCTGCCGTCAACGCTGTTTCCTCTACTTACTTAAAAATATTAGAATTTCTTTCTTTCAGATCTCTTTAGTGAAATTCTTTTGGCATATTGTCTTTCTTGCCTTTGACATGCGCGATGATACTTGCGACTTTTAAATAGATGTTAGACACTTAAACGTTATTGGTGCCACAAACGTACGTAGGATGGGAAACGGTTTTGAGTTCTGGGATGAGGTTCTATACAGATCCTATCACTAAATGGATCAACGCGTTTTCCGAGCTTTCATTTCGTACTTCTGCGTCCTCTTTTTCCTTCTGAGAGTTTGTGCATAATATTATGTGCAGGGCTGTATGATCCGTACAGCCTTCAGTACCTTTCCCACTTGATTACTCTTCATTCCTGATCAAACTATGACCATAGTGGAATGGACTATCCCTCTATCTCCTCCATCATGATCAAGATATCTGGTTCGATCAGAGAGGTCGGATCTAACAGTTCTTTTGCGTTTAAAAGATCTTTATCTAACTACTGTAAGCTGTGTTCAGTCCCATTCAAATGAGCGAGTAAGCTCGGGACCGAATTAACCTTTTCTTTGTAAGTTACGCTCATTCTCAGTCAAATGGGTGAGTGAGCTAACGTAGGACAGAATTAGTCTTGATCTGAATCTGGTCAGACAATATTTTGCAATTGGAATCAAATCTTCGTGATACATTCAGCTTCAAAATATAACTGTTACTTGTATAGGCGGCCTGGCATCTAATACCAGTGCTTAGCGGCTCTACGAACATGTTGTGGTTCACATTTGCGGGTGGCATTCTCCTAGAATCTCGCCTCTCGATTCCCCTTCGCTGCTTTGTTTTTAAGCAAGCGGGTTTCTCCTATTAGTAAAACATCATTTTTATGTGGAATTCATAACGATTCCAAAATTTCATAATGTTCAAATGCCGCGATCTCTACATTTCTATGCGCGTGTTCTCCCAATGAGTGTGGTTCTTTAAGAAATTTTATGCTCTCCTCAAACTTATACAAATTTTCATTGGCTGGGCTCTTCAGGCCACAACAATCACCGCTTTGTCCTTCTATGTCAGCAGATTTCCAATGGATAATAAACAGTCCTCCTTTTAAATCCCACATCATACGCCTGTAAGAATGCAATTCCGTGAACAGCATACCTTGAATAAAACTAATCATGTAATTCGTACTCGCTTTTCACTCGACGCGTGTAAATTTTATTCTGGAATCATGTTTGAGTTCAACACTCCTACAAAGGAGATCTAAATTTGAATACTCCTCACTGACGGTTGCCGTCATTATGCACATCCCACTATTCTATAAAGTCATTATATTGTTTCTATCAATATCATAGAAGTTTTCCTATTGCTGTGCAAGTAGCATTAACGTTCGAAAACGGTGTTCTTTTACTCAAACTTAACAATAATACCGTTGCTATACGGTTTTATTTCCTACGTCCTTCGAGCACTACTCTTATAATATCTAATACACATACTCTTCAGAGAGTTCCCTAACATGTTGTTGGTTCTTCTTACTTATTTGTGATGAGCGATATTTATTACAGGCCTTTAGCGCTCGCGCTGCCTTTGTCTCCCACGAAATTGTCTTCTCGGGATTATTGCGCTGCCATATAATATTCTCTGGCTATTGAACTTCCATTCTTCCATATATTACCGCTCAAGTTTACTACTCGATTTGGAGACTATTCTTACTCACCCGTAATTTCAATGCATATAACCGCAGAGTCTTTTTAGCCTCACTTTTCACTCTCGCATTTGTCATACTCGACTCACACCATTTAACCTATTATACCTCTAACTTAATGTACTTCATACTACTACCAACTAATTAACTCCATATTCTCTTTCTATTAGGACATAACCATACTAAATCCCACACTAAATTCACTATCACCTCTTCATTAACTTATAGCAATTGTATAGCTGCACTTTGAACGTGTTCCGACCTACACTTACTCTAATAGTTTATACATTTCAGTTATTCATTCAGTATTACAGTATATATATAAAAGCAACATCCCTATTCATTATATTTATCTATTATATATATATATACATAGATTCCTCTATACTTGTATCCGCTCTTATCTATATAAGGTATTGACGCTTGTAATTACACCTCTACATAATCGGCTCATGGGAGTCCTTAGGTAATTACAAAATACTTCAATTATTTATCACTGTACCTTGTTATTCACAATGATATGCGAAATTATATGACTTAGGATTAGTAATTCTTTTATGGCTTACGCATAGGTATCACCCTAATATATCGTACGCAGTTCGGGATAACTACTTGAGCATCGTCCAATTGCATTAATTGGTCTACGATAACGTCTTATGGGTGTTCTTCCTCAAAAGCACGCTATACTTATATAGACGTTATAATGGGTTATTATATTTAATCCTCTATGTGATCGTATCCATTTATATTCCTATATCTATATATCATAATATTATAATATTATCGATATATATTATATAATATATATATATTATAATATAATAAATATAATATATATAATATATATATATATATAAATAAGTAACATGTATTAATATATATATATATATCATATATATATTTTATAGATAATAGATAAGAAGGATTTTTAGAGTTGAACCGGGGGTTGGTCAATTGGCTATCAAATTCCAAAGAAAGCTCTCGACAAATGTGACGGAGACTAAAAGTAGACGCGGAGGAAAAAATAGAACTTATTTCTGGAAGCGTTACAAGTGGAAGAAAAACGTAACGATTCTTGTTACTGGTGGTTCGATTCCTATCCGGTTACTCAAAAACTGTTCCGTTAGTGAGCTGGAGTAAAAGGAGTGAAATCGGATGCGTGCCTACCTCTGTATATAAAGTAGTAATATATATATGTATATATCATTATTAAATTACAGTATTACTTAACTATATATATATTATATAATATATTTATATTATATATATATATATATCTGATTATATCTATATATCATAGTATTCTAGAAATGCCTTAGTAAATTAGAAGGTAGAGAAAAATTAGATGAGATTTAGCATAAAATATATAAAGCAAATTTTAGTAACAATAGCTTTCGGCTAATCAACGTGGCTCTCTTTCAGTTGTTTCTTATGGAAAGACTAAAATAATAAAATTAAAATGTAAGATTAATAAATATTTGAAATCATTGTAACTTTTTGTTTTAAATAGATTTTGTAACAAGGTGAGTAGTTAAAGAGGTTGTTAAGAATGGGATCTCATTGTGTATTGCTGTCATTAGTTTTGCTAGATGAAATTAATCCGTGTGCTAATACAAAAATTCAGTAATCTTTCCTATATAGTATAACATGTTATCAATGGGGTGATAATGCAAGGTGTCATGTGATATATCTATGGTGTTTGATTGTGTGTGGGGATTCTTTATGTTGTGAAAAGCAAGTCTAGGCATATGTCAGTGTGTAGGTCGTAGTTCATGTTGGTAATTACGCGTGGGAAGTCATGTGTTTCTCCATTGTATATGCTGTTACCAGTTTAGACATGGAATCTTGTAAACACATTGAGGAGTTGAGGTAAAAATATGATTGAGTTTGTGTTGAGGATGGGGATTTTTTTGAAAGGTAAAATGCTGGAAGAAAAATTTTGATGGAGTTTAGAAGGAATTGTTTAATTGTTTGTGAATAGTGGGGGTAAAGGGAGAACAGAGAGTCTATTATTGTGTTTTTGTGTGTTTGTAAAAAGTGGATTTTGGCTCTGCGTAATGGCGGAATTGTGATTGTGGTGGGTAAGATATTTCCAAAAGGCTAGACAAAGAATGAAACAGATTCTTCGTCTTGTAAGCATATAGAGGGAAGACATAAGTTTCTCTAAACTCATTTAGAAAAAAGGCGATGATAATGTACCCTAATTTTGTGTTGATAGGATGGAAGGAGAACCAGTGTGTAGTAGTCAGGGTTGACAGTGGGTTCTCTGTACGAGGAAAATTGTAGAGCGCTATTTGTCAAGTCAAATTATCAAAGTACAAAAAAGATGGGTATTGTTTAGTTTAAAATCTTATCATAGTATATATTTATGTTAGGGTGTATGTTATTGATGTGATGTGAGAATAGCCAAAGAGTTGATGTTAAAGTGGGCCTGCATTTCTGCGGCAGAGAAACATCGATCAACAATATCTACCAACAAGATAGGAATTTAGAATACATAAGAGGATGGGGCAGGAGTGGTAAAGTTCAATTAATTCCATAAAGATGGGTTACTAAGAATGGGGTAAAGGGGGGATCCCATACTTAAGCCAGAAACCTGTTTGTAGAAGGAATTATTTATAAACTGAAAAAGTACGTTATTGCATAATCGAGAAAGCGAGGAGGGATAAGTATTGGTTTGATGAGAGGGAGAGGAGATAATGGAGAATAGAGTCGTAAATTATTTTTCACATGTTATGGAAGCTTCCCTCATGAAGGAGAGATGGTGAATCGCGGACGGTCTTAAACTGATTGTGAATGAATGAAACACAACTCGAAACGATTACGTTTTTTATCTACTTGGTGTGTAATCGTTTTTTGTGATTTACGTGAGGAACATGAAATCTTTCGGCTGTTTTTTATATGTGCTTCGATATAGATAATGTTGCCGTATGCCAGGGGTTTGAGTGTATCTAGCTAAGCCCTTTTTTGATAGTTTGTCAGTGTTTGGAGTCAATGATTAGAGATGATAGGTCTGAAGGGTATTCTTTGTTGATGTGTCTTGTGGGGATACCATAGAATTGTGATAGTTTGGGTAGAGAGGATTTTAGTTCATTATGTAGAAGGGGGAAATCTGAAAGAGTGTTTTAGTTTACTGTTGAAGAGGTTTTGTGAGTTTTTTAATGGGTTAGTGGTGGGTGAGTTTGGAGTATGTGTTAATGTTATTAAGAATTGTGTTGCATTTAGTGATGAATTCGTGGTGGTTGAGAATAACAATGCTGTTTCCTTTGTCTGATCTGGTGACTATAATGTTGTTATTGTTAGAAAGTGAAGATAGAGCATCATAAAATTTTTGTGGGAATTTATTAAGATGGTGAGTGGTTAATGTTGGAAGTTATATACTTTTAAAAGTCAAAAGTTATGTGTAAGGTTCGTGATTTAGCTTTTTTCACAATTCAAAGCGTGATGGAATCTTTTTATGGGATCTTTCTGTTGTAAAGAAAAAGATAGTCCGTATCCCAGTAGTATCTGTTGATCTGTTGATCTTTAGTATCTTTTAGTATTCATTTTAAATGAATGAGTCAAAGGAGATTTTACTCTCCATCAGCGGGATTCAAACATTGGACTCCGAATAACAATGAACGGGAGCTTTATCCACTAAGCCATCCGCGTTCCCAAAAAAGAACGTTTCAAGCGTAGTTTTTAAAGCTCCCGGTTTTCTCATCCCATAACTGCTGAGTACTTAAATACCAACATGAATACGACCTACAACTTGACAATCCTAACTCTGCTTTCACCAATCATAGATCCACACACAATCACACCATAGATATAAACCACATGACACCCGTTATCCACATTGATAACTTATACCTTAGGAAAATTACTGAATCTTTTTGTATTAGCAACACGGATAATTTCAATCTACAAACTAATGACTACACAATAGATCCCATCTTAACTACATTTTAAACTACTCACCTTTTTCAAATCTTTAAAACAAAAATTGCAATGATTTCAAATATTTATTAATCTTAATTTTGATTTTATATTTTAGTCTTGCATAAAAAACAACTGAAAGAGGGCCACGTTGATTTAGGTCGAAAGCTATTGTTAGTAAAATTTGCTTTATATATTTTATGCTAAATCTCAAGTGATTTTCTCCACCTTCTAATTTACTAAGGCATTTCTATAATAAATATTAATTAGCTTCTTAAGCTAATATTTACATATATATATTAGTATATAATATATTATATATATATATATTATTTTAATATATAATATATATATATATATAGTATATTATATATATTTTTATATAGTACAAAGTAGATATTTATATATATATATGATAATAAGTATATTATATATATTATATAACAGTATAACAACCACACTACATAACACCCCCCAAATACCACCCCAACCACACTCACACCCAACAACAAACCAATCCAATACGTATATCAGTAACTATAATCTACATCCTACACATACTACCTCATAAACCCATATAAATATATATATATATATATAATATATATATATATATATATATATATATATATATATATATATATATATATATATATATATATATATATATAAAGGTTGGTGACAATTTAATTAATATATTATAATATATATGATATAAATACTATATTATAGTATTATATATATATATATAATCTATTATATAGTAATATATAGAGTATATATATATCTAGGCTATTTTAAGATGTTGTCTCCAGGAACGAAAATCAATAAAAAATGTAACGTATTTCAATGATTTGAGGTTAATACATTAGTAAATATATCAATATTATCAAAGTAATTTAATTAATATTAACAAAAATTAGAAAGAATTGACATATATTTTTTTTTTTTTTTTTTTTGTGCTTCACACTATAGTCTTATAAAATTCAGGGCTGCGGAGCTGGCTATTTATTTCAGTTTAAACTTGATGAATGTACGTAAAGTTTTGTAGAAACACCTTGACAGTAATAAAATTGGATATTTGATTATTTTATATATTTTATTGTTTTGATCCGCGGTGGGGCCTTCGGCCCCCCCCCTCTATAACATATCCCCCCCGTCCCCGCAGAGCGGGAGCCGCTCGCAAGCTCGCGGGTCCGGGGGGAGTTTCTTCTTTTAAAAATACCCAGAAATTATAATACTAATCGAATCGAAAATTATAAAAATGAAAGACTGTAGAAAAAAAATAAATTCCTATTAAAGTAATAATAATATAATAATAATAATCAATAATGAATAATGAAAATAATAATAAAATAAATAATAATATAATAATAAGATAATAAAAATAAAGAAATGTTTTCTTTTTATAAAAAATTAAGATTAAGAATTAGGAAAAGAAATAAAGAAATGCTAGCATTAACGAAAAAAGAGAAATTCGTTGTTTTTCTATCGGCAAAGATTTCTCCCGTATAAATGGGAGTACCATCTTATAATGTCATATTAATAATATATATTATATAATATCCTATATATATATATATATATATATATATATTATACTTATATATATTTATAATATAATATATATATATAATATGATATATATATATATATATATATTGTGGAAGGAAAATGAGCATTAATTGATTATTTATTTTGTCTTCCAGATTTTTGTGAGCTGTCTGGCACTTCAAAACACCGAGTGTGTATCAACAAGGTTTATTCACTTCTTTACGTGTTTGGGGATTTCACTGCAATTGTATAGATAGAACCGAACAATTACTCCAATCCTGAGAATTATTGCTTTCATTATTTTGGCTATTAAATTGGAGATCATGACAAGCCATGGTCACCGTACAACTGTTGTAAACCATGTTACATTGGACAAGCTACATAGTTTAATGAGAGGAAAGCAACTTTCAAGTTTATTGTTCCAGTGTATTGGAAGGAACCACGAGGCTATGCATATGGTTAGTTTTCTATAGCAAATATAACTGTTTCAATGTTTCTTCCAAAAAAAAAAATCAAATATTCCAACCTTTCTTCAGCTACGAGACCTGCTCCCCACTAAGATAATCTCCGTCCCTAAACTCACAAAAAGTAAGGTTCCTCTTCCTTTAATAGATGAGGAAATGCCTTTAGAGGTGGATTCCGTCAAGTCATTCCCTTCTGAAGGTGACATCTCTGTTTATTCATGATCAAGTAGCTGTTAGACCCACTGAATCACCCAAGAGCAGCTGAATATACTTACCCATGATTTATACTTATCAAAAAAGCAGACAGGGCTCCTGACATTCAGCTGAACTATTGGACCCTTGTCAAGGCAGATATAAGGATCACCAATTTTATGACA
>JABUQX010038819.1:27500-30000 GCA_015478945.1 Trachelipus rathkii
TTAAGTGC
Organism: Trachelipus rathkii; assembly: GCA_015478945.1. Lineage (NCBI taxonomy): Eukaryota > Metazoa > Arthropoda > Malacostraca > Isopoda > Trachelipodidae > Trachelipus > Trachelipus rathkii. The sequence goes on from JABUQX010038819.1 coordinate 27,509, forward strand.
CCTCCTTATTGCTGAGAAGCTTGATCATGGGTATCTCTTGTTTTTATACAACAAGTTACTTCGTCTGATCCAGATCGTCGTTTCGCTAAGATGAGAACGAATAGTTACACTGATTTTGGCTCTCGTCGTGCTTCGACGAAGGGGTTAACTGGCAAGCGAAATCGCTGGACAGAAAGTGCCAATAGACTCTCTCCTGGTTTTCCGAAGCAGGTTTCTATGGTAAATCTCTGGAGTGCCTATGAGACAACGTGTCCGTTTCCCAGTTAACGTAAGTTATTTTATTCCTGCTCTCCGACAAGGTTCGGTCTTACTGGCAGGAGTGTGGGGCGAGACTTGCCACTCTATATCTAGAACTATGTTTTTTTTATAGTGTTCCTGCCTCGTTCGTCTCGGACGTAAGGTACTTGTCACGAGGTATACTTCTCAGCGGTCTGCCGCATTGGCCACGACGTAACACGTTACTCAAGCGGCACATAGTGCGCGCGTGTCTCAGGTTGTGTTCGTGTGTGTTGGTGTGGTTGTGTGGTGCGGTTTGTTGTGTTGTGTGTGTTGTTGGTAACGGGGATACTTTTCTCCTAGTGGTGGTGCGGTGAAGACCTTGGTTCGTCGGACCATCCCCGCAGTAGTATAGGGTGCAGCAACTGACAGCCAAACTGAAATCCGGGAAGTTGCAAACCGGATGTTGCAGAATGTCGCCAGCAACATTTTGCACCCATTGGTTTTTCAAGTTTGAACGCTGTCAAAGGGTTAGTGTTTTCAAGGTCGGTGCAGACCGAATTTAGGGGGGAAGACCAGTTTCCAAATATCTATGCAAGAAGATTTTAAACCCCAAAAGGGGGCCGGAGCCCCCCCAAAGGGTTTTTTTTGTGTTCTAGAAGGTTCAAGATTATCGATATATCATTTTTGATGGTTCCAAACGATTTATCGTGATCGATTACCCCTAAATCGATCACGATAAACCGTTTGGAACCATCAAAAAGATGATATACTCGAATCCATTGAATACCTTCTAGGAACCAGAACAAAACCCTTTGGGGGCTCGCCCCCTTTTGGGGTTTTAAAATCCTTGAGTTCCGGGCTCAAAGCCTCGGAAGTCGGTCTTCCAGACCCAAATTTGGGTCTCCCCGCCTTTAAAACCCCAACCTTGACACGGTCAACCTTGAAAAACCAAATGTTGCAAAATGTTGCTTGCAACATTTGCAACATCCGTGCAACTTCCGGATTTCAGTTTGGCTGTCAGTTGTGCACCCTATACTACTCCCCGCAATCTATTCACCATATCTTCATTGATTGTCCTCAACTGGACCCCATTCGCCACCGTCAATTTCCTACCTTCTCATGGATCAAATCACTTTTCTAAAAAGTTATCGGCCATATCTGTCTGAATCCTCCCACTTTAAATAGCAAATATTTTTCATACCTTCAAGAGTACTGTAATATTCTTTATAAAATATAGTTGTTGTAATGTAATATTTGTGACTATATATACGTAAGGACATTTTTATTTATATTCTTATTTATTTATTTATTTATTTATTTATTTATTTGTTTGTTTTTTTGACTGAATATTCATTTCGCCATCTAAATTTTCTTTTATAACTTTTAAAATAAGTGTGAGCCAAGACCCATCCCGAGTTGAATAAAGTCAACCCAGTCATCGGCCGATTCTTTGTAGGCCGTGGTGGTTTGCACATAACTAAAAAAGAAAAGAAAAATAATAAAGAATATATATTATAATATATATAATTATATAATATATAAATATATATATATATATTATTATATATAATATATTATATTATATATAATATTATATATATATAAGTTATATATAATATTATATTATTGTTAATGATATTATCAACTTCCTCGTCAAGAAACCTGGGTTCGACTAATAGAGCTCAGGCTAGGGCAGGATAGGCCTAGCAAGCCATTGCTCAAAGTAAAATTGCCTCCAATATTCAAGGAAAAGCCTTGGATGCAGATAGACCTTCAGGTAATAGATCTCGGAAACGATTTTGGAACAGAAACTTGGACAACGTTTTTAAAATTAGATGCGCGACGCTTAATATAGCAACGTATGGGGAAAAGGGTGAGGCGATGTTGGGGATGATAAAGGGGAGGAGGACTGATGTAATGGGAATGGCGGAGATACGAATAAGAGGAGAAGAAAGAGGAGAAGATATGGGAGGAGGATATGTTTTAATATATAAAGGAGGGAATCAGGAAGCACGGAGTAGGCTTCACAGTAGGGCCGAAGATGTCATCATTCCTACAGACCATAGAAGTCATGCACGAAAGACTTGTAATAAGTACTTTTAAAATCAAGGGAAAGAGATGCTGCTTCTACCAGGTCTATTCACCGCATTAAGGACACCCAGAAGAGGAAAGAGACAATTCATGGAAATGTTGGAAGAGAGGGTGGAGGACCGAAGAAGAGAGGAGGATGTATTGTTGCTGATTGGAGATTTCAATGCAAGAGTGGGGAAGAG
>JABUQX010038819.1:37500-42500 GCA_015478945.1 Trachelipus rathkii
TCAATGGGAAAACAATTCATCTGGTTTTAAACCATTAAATTTGATTCAAACTCACTTTAAATTGTGTCACACCAAACGTTAATTAACCAATGATTAGAGAGAGAGAGAGATGAGGACGAGACGAGAGAAGAGCAGAGAGACGCGAGAGACGCGCGGAGAGAGATAAACATCTTGGTTACAGGGAAGATCATTCAGAACGTAAACGAGAGAAGAGAGGGAGAGAGAGACGAGAGAGAGAGAGAGAGAGAGAGAGAGAGAGAATTTCTTTAGTATTTTTAATTAAAGTAGATAAAACATGGTTGCATTATATGCCCCAAAATTTCAGTTAATTCATCTATCTACTCTACGTTCTCCCATATATATATATATATATATTATATATATTTAATAATATATTTTTAATTAATTATTATATATATATATATATAATATATTATTTTATATATATATATATATATTTTATATATTTATCTCTATTTTACTCACAATAATATATATATATATATATATATATATATTATATATATATATATATATATATATATATTATATATAATATAATATATTTATATATATTATATATTTATATATGATATATAATTATTATATAACTATAATATATATATATATATATATAATATATATATATTATTATATATATATATATATATATATATATATATATATTATAACAAGATTTTGAGCATGCACTTTCTTCAGACGATAGTAATATATAGTGCTTTATCAGCTCCTTTCTGTTTTGGAGAATGGGGCTTAAAGGTTTTCATCGATACCTACTATTTTGAAATAGCTGACAAAGAGATTTACCTGCAAGAACAACGTACCTTGAATTCGTTGATCCAATGTTCTGGTCTTTGCATGGAGAATTCCCACTGGTGTTTCGCTTATTGCTATGATAAAGCCACAAAGGTTTGCGTCCTAACCAATTTGATGGTTTCTCCATACCACCAAGATTCAGAAAAGAGATCAGTCAAATGCCACACATTTTTGAAGAAGGATCTCGCGTTTGGCTCTGAAGGTACTTCTTCGGAAGTTTCTAATAATTTCGTTCCAAATGGAACTGCCATGGCGCTATCGAGGGGGATTTACAATTACCAATTGTTTCAGACGTGTGTAGGTCTTATGTATGAAAACGACAACTACATTATGCTAGATCTCAAAAAGTCTTATTTCATTCGGGAAATTCGAATAACAACGCAGTCTAACGATTACGAATCCGACTTGCCAAAAGGTGCAAAAATAAAAGTAGGTAAAAGTGAACCAAGTGGAGGAGACTTTTCATCTTTCACTATTTTTGCAAAAATGCCGTCGGATGCGACACACAGGAGGACTTACATCTTTAATAAGGGACAGAAGTACATTGAAGGACAGTATGTTGCTGTTACTCCAGCAGTGGGAAGACAGGGACTTGTTCTGTGCTATATACAAATCTTTGAATAATAAATCTACTATAACTATGAATTTTCCAATTACTTGCAAATAAATAAAGTATCTTATTCATAATTTCCCTTTGCTGGTTGAAAAATAATGTTACTAAAGAATAAAATATAAAAAATTTAAATTTTCTTTTTTCCCTTGAAGGTGATAACTTTTTTATTATATCTCATGATTGTTTATTTCTTATTTACATCTGCATAAGCAGATTATTTACCTCATTTTTATTTGCTAGACGAATTAAAACAGAAATGAAATTGTGAAATAGTTTTGATGATATAGATTTAATAGTTGTTAGATTTGCTTATAAATAATTTTAAATGTTTTTCCCGCTTTCTTGAAGCTGCGTTGCAAAATCCAGAGAGTTTATTTTCACAATTTTTTCCAATATAAGCTAAAACGAGTGCTAGACTTTCACAAGTTTATTTAAATTATTGCATGTAGGACCTAACTTAGAAGCATTTGTGATTATCTCTTCATTCTAGGCATATTAATCTTTAATTTGTGTTATAATATTTTACTGTTAATTTTTTTATATAGTCTCCGAATTTTTTTTTTTTAAAACGTAACTGCATTTTTATTTATTTTTATACAATTATCACGATACTGTAAAGACATAATAATAATAATAATAATAATAATAATAATAATAATAATAATTAATAATAATAATAATAATAATAATAATAATAATAATAATAATAATAATAATAATAATAATAATAATAATAATAATAATAATAATAATAATAATAATAATATAACATTAATAATAATAATAAAATAATAATAATAATAATAAAATAATAATAATAAAATAATAATAATAATAATAATAAATAATAATAATAATAATAATAATTAATAATAATAGATAATAAGTATAATAATAATAATAATAATAATAAAAATAATAATAATAATAATAATAATAATAACAAATTAATAAATATATAACAACAACAATTATAACTTGCAGTATCGAATTTATTCTTGCCCTAATAAGAAAAACCTAAAAATAATTTAGACACAAAAATTTAGAACAGAAAAAATAATTTTTCATGCACACAAATTTAATAATATTAGAAAATTATAAATATTAAGATGAAAAAGTGGAGGATTGTTATACTACTTTAATTAATAACTATTGAATAAAAGTTACAAAGTAGTTTATATGAAAAATATGAAGATTTTTATAAATAATAATCGTGTTTTATAAAAAGAAAATAGTAGTTACTAATTTCGTCATGATATTATTTCTTGTTCTTTCAAACTTATCCTATTCAATATCGTTTTCTGAGCCAAATCTTTAATACCTATATTTGGTATAGTCTATTTATTATTATTATTATTATTATTATTATTATTATTATTATTATTATTATTATTATTATTATTATTATTATTATTATTATTATTATTATTATTATTATTATTATTATTATTATTATTATTATTATTATTATTATTATTTATTATTATTATTATTATTATTATTATTATCTCATAGTAAAGTTAAGTATTTTCTTGTTAATATCATAAAATAATGGACTGAAATCATGATAAAAAATGAAAATAAAACTGATCATCTGATGATGATTATAATTATAATTTAATCTAAAAATATAGAATTATGCTTGTGAGCCTAGAGACTAGGGTTTGCCAAACACTGAAATTTTCCGCACCGCACAGAGCCGCACTACACCAGAGTGAGCGCAACACTCACCGCACAGGACCCGGTGCGTTTTCAAGCCCTACTAGAGACTATTTATTGTTGATTATAGTAGTAGCCATCACAAATCCCAATCAATTGGGGGGCGCGGCGCCCCCTGTACTTCAGCGTCTTTCGATGAGCGTATCTTTGGAAGTTCAAACCAAGGCAGTCGGCGCCATCTATCTTGGTTTACACATATATCAGTACGCCGTTTTACCCTGTCGGGGACGCTACAACAACACACGGAACGCAATATAACTTCCATAGATACGGAATTACACTTGAGCAACACAACACACACCACAACACACACACAACACACGATGCTACTAGAAGTCCTGAGCGCGCGTAGCGGCGCACATTTGCTTACTTACTTACATGAGCTACTTTACTTCCAATGACGCACTACCTTTACTTACACGCCCGACTACTTAAGATACCCGCACCTACCCTTATGACCTCGCAGTTCAAATACCAACATAAAAAATAAAGTACATCTGGAACAGTAGTATCTAAAGTACACTTGGAAAGTTGATACTTAAAACGCGTACTTAATGATTTGGCAGAGTATCCCGACGACCATATCCCCCGGTGAATCCCCTGCGGCGGCGAACACGGGCCGTCTGCCCTCATCGCCAGCCGTCGACCGATCGCGCAACCTCGATCGCTGGCAATGGTGAGCGCCACCGCACACAGTGTGGGCCGTCGCACACTGTGTGCAACCAGTCACACACGCTAGAATGTGCTCCGTCGCGCGACCTTACATTATACAAAAATTATCATATCTCGAATACGATTCAGTGCCTCTCGCCACCGAGATACGATCCCTCTACCGCTGAGTTAAGACTTCACGTCGTACTCCACTGTGCTAAGCCTCAGTGAGATGATTATGAGAACTTTAGATCGGGGCAGTTAGTTTCAATTGGATGGAAATTTCGTCTAATCTAATAATGTTTGAAGATATATGAGAGAGGTTTCGCCGGTAATAATAATAACTCAATTAAATTTAATAATAATAATAATAATTTATAATAATAATAATAATACATAATAAATAATAAATAAAATAAATAATAAAATAATAATAATAATCAATAAAATAATAATAATAAAATATAATAATTAATAATAATAATAATAATAAAATATAATTAATAATAATAATAATAATAATAATAATTAATAATATAATAATAATTAATAATTAATGATAATTAATCTATGTCTTTTGAGGTGGGCTCGCTATTAAATAATAATAATATAATAATTAATATAATAATATTAATATTTATAATATTAATATATATATATATAAGTATATATATAATATATAATATATCATATATATATATACTCTCATATATAGTACTAGTAGTATAGTATATATATAATAATAATATATATATATATATATAAATATATATATTATATATATTATATATAATATATTAATATATATATATTATATATATATATATATATTATATAATATATATTGTGTCAGGCTTATCTACATATACACACACTGCGCATAGCAGATTACTGAAAATTTCGATATATATATATATTATTATATATATAATTATATATATATTATATATATATATATATATTACTTATATATTATATAATATATAAATATATATATATATATATATATATATATTATATATATAGATATATATATATATATATATATATTATATTATAATATATATATAATATATTATATATTTAACATTTTGAATTGCTATATAATTCAGGTTTTGACCATAAATTGTGCTCGGGTTGGTAATCATTTTTGATGTTAAAAGAATTAAACAGAACCTAA